>NW_023313359.1:0-138435 GCF_010614865.2 Stegodyphus dumicola
AAGGGCCATCTAACTTTTGGAATTTGAATCGGCTATAAAAAAAACTGATGAATATTTTTTTTAATTATGAGTTTATTAAAAAGAGTGGACATTTCCATCTAAGAATGAAATTCATCATCATTCAAATGACTGCCACGTCTGGCTTGACAGTACCCCATCCGATCAATCCAATTTTTTAGTACGTTTTTGATCGTTTGGGCTCCACTCGCATGAATGGCAACTTGGATTTTGTGTTTCAAGGCACAAAGGCACACGTCTCTGAGTGGCTAGCGTAACACTTAGCCTTAATTGGACTCGTACACATTAAATCCCTCATGATTTTCGAATATGTGACTGTTGCAATAATTTGGATATTTTATTTTTAAAAGCAATTACTTCTAAACTTTTACAGCTGACTACATAATATAGCTGCTTTCTGCAATAGTAATTAGAAAGTTGTGTTGCCACAAAATTTTCTAATTGATCGCTTTGCGACAAAAATTTTCATCACGTTTCCAGTTGCGAGCAAGTTTAAAACATTCGTTGCATCTTTATTCCTATTTAATATATAGTTTTTTTATAACATTTGGAAACTACTGTAAACTATAAATTGTAAGATTTCATATTAAATTTTTATTTTATTTGGAGTTGAGTTTATAAAATATATTTTATTACACCAAATCTGTAATGTTTTCGTGGATAAAATTTTTTAATTTTAAAATAGTCATCATATTTTTAGTTCGGTTAGAAAATAGTGCCCATCTAAAGAATTCCGTCAAATTTCAAGAATGTACCATTAGCGATTTTTAAAATATCATGCGCGCAAGGTGTAAACATGACGAAAAATTTTGTCGCAAATGAGATTAAATTATAAAGATATTTGTGGCAACACAAACTTTCTGAATACTATTTCAGAAAGAAGCTATATTGTGTAGTCAGCTGTAAAAAGTTGGTAGTAATTGCTTTTAAAATTAATAAAATATCCCAATTCTTGCAACAGTCACATATTCGAAGATCATAAGGGGTTTAAGGTGTATGAGCCCCCTTAAGGGTTCGCCACAAAAAATATCCAACGGGGTCAAAATGTTTTTTGTCCGGCGGCATCAATGGGTCATTTTTCTTCGAACATGAGCAAGGAGCCGCCGTTACGAACTTTACCGTGTCACCCTAAACGAATTTTCGTTTCCAAAAACCGAAGAGAATGACCATGTGTGACATTTGGTTTCAACAGGACAGGCTCACTTGATACACAGCCAACGTAAGCATCGATCTTTTGTGCATTGTTTTTGGAAATCGAATAATCAGCCGAAATGCTGATGTCAATTGGCCGCCTCGTAGCTGTGATTTGACCGCCGTTGGAATTTTTTTTTTTGGGGGGAGGACTTTTAAGGATAAGTGTTACGCTAACCACCAAGAGACGACTGATGCCTTGAAACACGAAATTGAAGTTGCCATTCATCCGATTGGAGCCAAAATAATCGAAAATGTATTGAAAAATTGGGTTGATCGGATGCGGTACTGTCTTGCCAGTCGTGGCAGTCATTTGAATGATGCTGTGTTTCATTTTTAAATGAAAATGTCCAAATGTCCAATCTTTCTAATAAACTCATAATTTTGAAAAAATATTCATTAATTATTTTTTTAATAGCCGATTCAAATTCCTAAAGACCCACCCTTTATAAAAAGTTGAGCCAATTTACGCACATTTCATCCGGCCCACTTATCCCCTACCTTCGAGGTGTTATCGCATTTTAAGATTAACTGTAACTGGCTCTAACTATTGACCACTAATATCTTTATTTCACTTCCAGCATTGATTTTTTTAATTGGTAATCTTGTATTTGATACAACTAAGAACTTTAATTTTTCTTCGAAAGGGACTTACGAATGGGTACTTTCGAAAGGGTATGAATGGTAAGACAAAACACCACAGACGATATCCTGCCCCGGAATAAACCTTTCAGGAAAGGGTGTTAAAACAACTGAATAGCTGTTAGTTGTCCCGTGCTGGATTCTTGACTTCTTGAACAGATCGGTTACTTACCATGTGATACTTGGGTATTGCTTGCTCTAGATCGGGTATTCTGTTAGGAATTTCCGCGGGAAGCGGACAACACACAACAGCGTCTGAGGGACATTACTGAATACCCAAGTTGCCGATATGCACTTGTCTTAACTTTAGTTTTAATTTGAACGATATTTCTGGAATACGTAGCATCAGATAACCTTGTCTGTATTTGTCTATAATCTTGTCGTATCGTCTATTCTTGTAGTTCTATCTAATTTTGGGGGGGATGCTATCACATCCCCCAGACATCTATCAGCGCGATTGTTTCGCTGACAGTCCAGCGAGCAGTAAGTAAAATTAAGTGAACGCGCAGTATAGTACGGGAAATCTCCCCATTTGCCCTGCTCCCGAGAGGTAAGGAACATTCAACTCAGTTCTACCTCCAATTCGGCGAGGCAGTTAATGCTTGTCCCATGTGAACGGGACACGATGGAAGAACGGTTTTCGCTACCGGTCGAGTCTGCTCTTGTGAACGGGGCTATATAGGCATGAAGTGAAAATAACCCATTTTGATTTAGAAGGCCCTCCAAGAAAGTGTGGTTCCTAAGAAAAAGAACCCACTCTTGGCAGATTGCTAAACCGTTAGGCAACGGTAGATCGACACGGCTTAGAAGACCCGGCGGCATATAAGCATTCTGTACCGCACCACGCACATAGAAATCCGTACTTGTGGATTTGACATACTTTTCGATGACATCATTTTCTCTTAGCTTAATGACGTTTAGATTGGATTCGTACGGTTTTGTTTTCGATGAATGACACGCCTGAGTGATATGGATGCGTGAAAATTATCGTTTGTTTTCTTTCAAACGAAAAACTTTAACTGCAGCGTTCTGCAATGGCTTCCTGTTTCATGGAAATATAAAAATATAAAATCCTTCAAAGATGCTGTTAATATCAGAAGTAATCTTAAGTGCTAAGATTATACAGAGGCTTCGGCGTTTTTTAAAATTCAAAATTATCGTCTGGCTTGAAAGTGTTTTTATTCAAAATGGCGAATTTACAAGCAGTGGTCGAGGCTAGTTACGCTCTTCGAAGAGACATATGATCTCCGTTATCCAAAAACGAGTGAGGTGAGGTTTTGTGATATTAAAGCGTCGATAGGTATATATCAACAGAAGGAAAAAAGTCACATTGGAGCCTTAAGTGGGACAAAAATTCCAACAAGATCCAAGGAAAAAAACGGACATCTTCGACTATTGCAAAGGTACGTTGTTAATGTTAAAAGAAAATCCCTAGTCAAAGGACGTGCAAAATCATTAAAATGCTCGGGTCCACTGTAAAAAAATGAAAACGTGATTTAATCTTAAAGAAAGCGAAAAAAAGAAGGGCATGTTCTTCCAAAGATATCGCTCAACGCCAGGACACGCTGCAGAATTCTATGAGAAACTTACAAAGAAAAATGGAACTTGTCAAATGATGAGCGTGGGTGTAGTTAAGATTGTAACAAAAAAAGAATTTATTATATAAAAGGGAGAAAAAATTTAAGTACATGGTTCAAAGACGAAATAAAATTTTCTACGGATTCTGATTTTGCTGTTTTTCTTATAATGGCAAAGTTAAAATAAGAGATTCAAAAAATGTCAAGATGAACTAAAATACTATCGGAACATATTTTCGCAATTTTTCTGAATGAAATACCATCTTACCCCAGTGCCTCCGTCTGTGAGACTCCATCAGGACAAAGCTGCTGTACCCCATCAAATCCACGTAATTTCCTAAAAGAATGGAACAAAAAACTGGTGTCAAGGCCATTACCTTCACTGATAATCCCTACTAAATCTCCGATGTGTCACCTATGGATTTTGTGCTCGGACTTTAAAAACGCATTCAAACGTGTCCCAAACCTAACGGACTCTGGAAAGATGTTCCTTCTTATGGGCTTAACCTTCTGTCCTCAAAAGGCATGTTCGAAATTTTAGTTCGAAAATATAAGTAAAGGATGTCAATAGACATTTAAAACAAAATTTATGTATTAGTTTTGTGAATACAATATACATCGTCTAAAAAATGTGTGAACAGCCTCTGTATAAATAGCTGAGTTCACGAATTTAATACATGAAACCAAAACATGACGTTCCAACTATAAAGGCATCGTATTCTAGTAAGTATATTATTATTATTGCAATTTTGTTGTATACTGTTCCTTTCAAAATATTGTTTCAAAATGTTAGAAAAGGGCATTCAGTGTTGTCTCTGAATTTAATGCAAGTGTATAAGAAAAGAAACTTCCATCTCCGACAAACACTGCTTTAATGCAAAGGTATGATTATAAAATATTGTGAATTTACTGTGTACTATGTTAGCTCCCGACGTCGTTTTTTGTGTTTTCGGAATTGACCTTTAGCGCTCCGCACGTTTTTGTACGGAACTGACCTTTAGCGCTCCGCACGTTTTTGTACCACTGCCTACCAGCAACTCCGGCACATTTTTGCAGGACCCGTATTTTTTTAAATGCAGCATCCAGAATATATGATAATCTCTTTCTTGTAAATATTTTACCAAAGAAAAGGATGTGGACTATTCTCCTTAAATGACAAAATCCTGCTATCGCCAGGGTTTCGTACCCATATTGAAATAACTCCAATAAAGCCAAAACGCATCCTCTTCCACCGCACGCCACGTTTTCAAATAGAATACTAGATATTCTTATTCTTAGAAATTTTCTGCGTAATTTTGTTTCTTTCATAATTTCATTTACCAGTTCGTTTTGTGAAAAGTAATTTGAAATATTGTGTCGGCTGTACCATATTTGTAGAATTTGTGCTCCAATGCTTGCGATACACTAAAATGTATTCTATCTGAATATCTATTCTTCCGTAACATCGGCCATCATCTAAGTCTTCCGGCGACTCTTCGCTTTCACTTCGTACTACATTTCGTCGTCTTGGTGTTATAAATTTTCGGAACCACTACTTGAAGTGTAGAATTATAAATCAACATGGTTCTTCCAATATCTTATAACACTGAAAAATCAAACACTCTTCACTGTCAATCACTCTATTATTCTCATCACAATAATTATTTTTCTCCATGTTGCTAACCATAAAATGGGTCAAATAAGTTTTCAATCGTAACAGTAGCGAGCAGCACGTTTCACTACAGATAACAATTGCCAACGCCGACGATTCCGTAATATCTTAAGCCTAATCATGCTAAAAACATTGGGCTAAGCAGCGGAGCCTACGGAGTTACGGAACAAATGACGGAAGGCTCCGTTACGGAGCCAACGGAGAGCTAAGGGTTAACAATCACAACACTAATTTTTTAATTAAGAATTTATTAAAAATCTCTGCACTTAATGCACATTTACGGAGTAGAATAAGAAGAAATAATACTGTTTCTCTCTAGGCGAAAAGTGCTACGTTTTTTATATTAAATTCACCACACTACATTGTTGTAAGAAGTGTAATCTCATTGGAACAAAAATGCAACGCACGTAATAAATTTTTCGGCACTGCTATCAAAATGTAACAAACAATATGGTGGTGTACCCTCTATCTCTAGCAAACTCGAGGCTTTCCTAAGCGTAGAGGAAATGATGTCATCGGAAGCCATATCCAATCACGACGAGGAATTTTTCATATGTGCGTGGCTCGGTACAGAATGCTTATATGCAGCCCGACAAACGGGCTTCTTGCTTGGGTGTTTTCGTAGTTTTTTACTTCCTAGCACGAAGTAAAAAGGAAGTATTGTAATCGCGAAAACTTTCAGGCAGCATATTTCAACGAAAATATCCATTTTGACCGCTATCGAATGCAATTTAACGATGTTTTTGCGTGATATCTGTATGTAAGGACAAATAAAATAATATTTTCCCTTCAAAAAATATTTAAAATGGCTTTAAAATTAATTCTGAAGAGACTTTTTCGGTGGCGTCTGTACGACGTATTTACGTACGTTAGTAGTGCGTGCGTACGTACGTATCTCGCAGAACTCAAAAACGAGTAGCCTCAGAAACGTCGAAATTTGTATATAGGACTGCTATAACTCTAGATGTGCACCTCGTTTTTTGGTTGCAATCGGCCGCACCAAACGTATATAAATATATTTATATATATATCCAATCTGTTACCGGCTCAGTGATCTCAGTTTCTTTACTCTTATATGTTTGTAAATGTACATTTTTTGCTTTACAAATGATTGAATTATGTTGTTTTTATATTCCGGTTAAGGATTTTAGCCTTTAGTAATTTGTGTGCAATATTTTTAGAATTATCAGCCATTTTAAAAGTTGGTTAATTACCGCTAAAACCTGTTCTAATGGACGGCCATTGATGTTAATTTGAAACAGGAGAATAGGTGGATTTTGTTGCCAATCTAGAGAAACTTAGCTTCGCAACAACAAAAGATAACGCATTCATTTTATTGCCAAAATTTAAATCGTGCTTTATTCTTTCTGAAATTTTTTTCCAGAAATAGCGTTTGAGATTTACTTCGTAATTTTTAACAGGTATTTTGAGTTTTTATGTATTTTTGCTTGTCGCGAAGTAAGACTGAATTAATTAAATGAGAAAATACCAATCGTCTGTGAAAAACTTTTTTTTTTTTTCTTGCTTAAATTTTTTATACATCGGTCTAGCTTTTTATTTATGTATTTGATAGAAACATGTGGCAACGATTAGAAATCTATTCTTTAAAATCTAAAATTTGTGCTCTGAGTTATAAATATGAACGAAATATAAATACTGTAAGTGAATCTAGCGCCAGAGTGGGCGCTATGGTAAACAATACTAGAGGAATTTAGAGATGCATTTTTCTATGTGGTTTATGCGCTTCGTCGAAGTAGGTTTTAATTGAATCTAATAAGTTTAATAAAATGTAAGAAAAATGCTTATAATTTAATATTCCGTACAAGGAAGTCATGTGGTGTACACATCAAATTTTTTTTCCATGTGTAACGTAAGTCTTCCACGAAGGTGTTCTTTCCGTTTAGTAGATAACCTATCATGAATTCAGGCAGAGAACTTTTGAATGCTTGCTGTAATAAAATACTTCTCTTCATTAAACGTTGCGGCCTACCAACGGCCGAGTAGTTACTGAATACTCATTCTTCAAACTCATTTGAACGGTCTGCTTTCAAGGTTGGTTTGTATGATTTTTCCCGTGCTTAGATTTCAGTCGCGTTCATTTCATTGCTGTGTTAACTTATAGCCATCTTTATGGGAAATGGGACTTCATAACAGCAATCAGTCACGTGATTAAATTCGAATTCAGGAAATTAACTTCGTTGCTCAGAATGGTAAAATAAAGAAATTATAAATTGTACGATTTTTTATTCACAAATCATTACGAAATTTACAATATTATCACTGCATGATCATTCGATAGAAACGTCAAGACACTTGTTTATTGATATCGTAGATACCGACGTCAACAGTAGTTATCTTAGATTTATCTGGCTTTGACGAAGCTTAGGAAATTACGGTAATCTCTTGAATTTAATATTGTACAATAAAAATAATGCTTGATGAAAAGGAGTATACTCGAATATTTTTCCGTATCATAATATCTAAATAAGCATATATATCTAATATCAGCAGATATCATAATATTTAAAATAACATTTTAAACCTATTTTGTAGCTTAATAAAGTTACAACATTTTAACGAAATGCTCGGATAAATGTTTATATTTATTCTAAAAGATAAAACACTAAAAGGTTTCCGAATTGGTAGATTAACTGGCGACATTGGTATACAGACTGTGGTAATGGTCAATAAATAATTTTGTAAAGTGTATTCGGATTCTAAGAAACAATAGCAGGCATTGGTGCATAGCCTGTTCATCACTTTTTCGCTTCCTTTTAAAGGAAGTATAATAATTCTTATAAAATTTCCTTTTCAGATTCTAACGGAAATATCTATTCTGAGCATTCCCGAATCAATTTTGAACTTTTTTTGTAACATATGGTACGGACAAAATAAGAGACTCTTTAATTCAGAATACAAAATTGTTTTCTTTCTTCAAAAAGCGGATTGCGAAATGAATTCAAAATGGGTTCTCAAAAACGATTAGACGGAGAAAATTCAATTTCATATATGGGACTACTATAATACACTGCTGGCCACCGCAAATACAACATCCTGAAGGAGGCATGCAAGTAACATGAAATTTACAACATGCATTAGCGGAGGTGAGATATGCAAATGATTAGAATTTCAGCGCAGACGCACATCACGCGCGCCTGTGGCGCCACTTCAAAGCGCTATTTAAGGCTTGGAGTTTTCGACTATTTCAAGATTATGCCTTGTAGTAAATAGCGATCATCGTTTGATCAAGTATCCGAGTTCGACAGAGAAGGATAGTGGCCTACGAAGTGTGGATATCTTTCAGGAAAAATCGGTAGTTCGTTGTGGACGAACCAGCAACTGTAATGCGGATATGTGAAGCGTTGGAAAGCCGATAAGCAACGGGGACTGGGGCCACTGTCCCTTTACCAAAGCGTTAACCGGTTAAAGCACCACGGCCCCTATTCAGTGCCTAAAAGAGGAATCACCAGACGCTACGCACCGGGCGCCCAAAAACTCAAGCCAAATTTCAACCGGGGGGGGCAGTCCAAACAGACCAATGCCCCACGAAAGACAGTCCCTACACCGCCAGGCCCACGTTTATAAATAAATAAAATAACAAAAAGCATCAGGGCCAAAACAAGGGCGAGTTTTGACATAAGCAAAATGTTACAAGGTGTATACACAAAATTAGAATTACATAATCTGAAGTACAGTCTGATGTTGGGCAGGCCCAATAATATACAATGAGTAAATATAGACAGTAGAATTAATGACATATAATTAGAATATAACAGGAACATAGTGACTAATGAATGTAAATGATTACGAGGATTACCCAAAAAATAAAAATAAAAGAATACAATAGCCATCATGTGTGACTGAAGCAATGAACAGGAAATGCGTTAAAGCATTCAGAAATTTTATTTATCAAAAACTAACAACTGATCCCAGGAGGGTACGACGGACGACGTTGTTCATTCGTATCAACCTCAGTGCACCACTTCACGTGATGACAGGAACACTGTGCGCCATGGCAGTGGACGGACCGCTCAGTCAATACGAACCATAGCATAGCAATCTCTGAACGCATCATCCAGTGTCTGCGCGTACCATTCGACGCTTTTAAGCAGAGGGGTCATCCGCAGACGTCCATGCTTCGTCTTCCTTCACGAGAACCACAGACTCTCCGCCCAAGGGCAATGAAAGAAGGAGTGGACGGTTAGAAATGGAAGAAATGTCTTTACTGACGGTCACGCTTCTGTCTGCAAACACGTTGTCGGATTCAAGTCTGGAGCACCGTGGGAGAGGATGTGAACAGCTGCGTATTCACCGCCACACTAGTCCTGCCGGTTATTATGGTATGGACGGTATTGGATATCATCTGTACTCTCTAGTACGCATTGTCGGTACTTTAAACAGCCCCATCGCTACATCCCCGAGGTGTTGGAGCCAGTTGCCTTCCTTACCTTCAGGGCCCACCAGAATTTTAACAGGATAATGCACGAAACACGTGGCACGCATTGTCCAAGTTCTTCGTCAATCGCAGATTGAACTGCTCCTGGCCGTCTCGCTCTCAGATCGGCACAGGCAAGATAGAAATGTGAAATCTTCACCAAACAAAAGAAACCTTTTTAAAGTTTCATACCTATTCAGTGCAGTCGATGTGGCTCTATGCTTCCTCATTCGCAAAGAAATGGTTATCACTTATCATGCATCAGGCCACACCACACGTTCACTTAGGCTGTTACGTTCGACTCGACGTGAGCAGGAGGATTTTCAGCAGCCCGTATTCGATGGTATGCGATGAAATGCCGCACAGGGAATGTCGCCTCATCGCTAAAACGCAATCTTCAGCAGAATCGGTTTCACTGTCGACTCATAGCATATCGTAGCAAACGCAATGTTTGGTCTATCCGTGGTTTGATAAACTTGCAAACAGCTGTAGTTTGTAAGGGCTTCTAGGTAGCTCTTCATATCGCCTCTCAGACTCGTCACTGACCGATGGCCTGTCCAAACAGGGTTTGTCTAACAAACTGCCGGTATCCTTCAACTGCTTAACCCACTGCTTAATGTTATTTCTGTGTAGTGGCGGTTTGTTGTACACGCGACGATATTCACTTTGGACTTCACGGATTCGAATTTGGCAAGCTACAGAACACACTGAACTTTCCTCTGTCCGGTCCACATCTCCACTGGCGTGGGCGTGTATGGGCTGATCTGCTCCTTCGCATTTCGCGGTGCTGCGTCATCACCTATGTGCGCACATGCTTGCACATAAAGCTACGGAAATTTCGAGAGTTTTCCTTTTTTTGGTGAAGATTTTACATTTCTATCTTGTTTTGTAGCTTTCCTGTGACCGGTCAAAAGTGCACCATTACTTTACGGACGCACTATATCACCGCAAGCTCCTGATTTACTTTTCATGCATGTATAAATAATTATGTTGGCAGACGTCTTTTACATGTATATAGACATAATCTCGCATTTCAAGAAATATTTTCTTAAGTATTTGTACCAGTACTTTTGACATACCGTATTCCCCTCCTTCTCGTGTATACTACTCCCCCTAGTTTTATAGAGCTAGATTCTGAAAATTTGAAATTTATTCGTATCATTTTCCCCTTTCTCTATTGTTTATAGTTTTTCCCTCAAAGGTCTTGTTTATTGGTATATTTTATACCTTTGATTATTATTATTCGGTGTATTCAGTTTGTATTTGCATTTTTGTATTAGCGTTTCATCGGTTCACCTTTTCCCTTGCATTTAATATTTGAAGTGTATTTTGGTTAAGCTACCCGGACGTGGCAGGCGTTCTCACACTTAAAAAAAACTTTTTAAGGGCTTGGATCGTACAGAAATGATTGACACAACGGCTCTTACAACGAAACTATTGCACTATGCGAAGGTAAAACAAATAAAATAGATACAAGGGGCCTTGAGTTACTCAGAATGCCTAGATGGAGTTGGCCGCAAGCGAACGGTATAGGTCACCGCTCGTCTCTTTCGCCGTCGTCATTGAGAGCGCGGACAGCAATGATGGAAGGTCATTATCACGGTCAGCATTGGACAGCGTGGTTCCTATGGAAGGAAGGAATACAGGGTAGTGAGATCCATTGTTGCATGGTGCCGTTCTGTGGGAACAAAGCACTCTCAAGGCATACCGTATCCCGTTGGTTGGCCAAGTTCAGCAGTGGAATGGAGACTACAGCCAAAGGTGTCAGCGAGGGACGACCGGCAGCATCACATACAGCAGCAAATGTGGCAGCCGTGTCGGATTTGATCATGGCCAAGAGGCGCATAACGTCCAACAAGATGCAGGAAGAAACAGGGCTTGCGCAAAGAACATTGCAGGCGATTGTGCTTGATGATTTGGAGATGACAAATGTGTGTGCAAAGTGGGTGGACCTTGGACCTCGAACCAAGACCTCGGACTAAGCCTAGCTTGACAAGATGAAGGATGCAGTGAGGGGCCAACATGTTAAATTTTCTGCCGAATTGCATGCAGTTGTCCATAGGTGATGCACAACACCCCCACTGACTGGTATACCAAAGCCCTTCGGTACCTCCCAGCCAGCTGGCAGAAGTGGATTGACATGGGCGGGGATTATTTCTAACTGATGTACTATTAGTTTTTTGTTAATAAATTGTATTCTGCTCTGTGGCAGCAT
Source organism: Stegodyphus dumicola (assembly GCF_010614865.2). Classification (NCBI taxonomy): domain Eukaryota; kingdom Metazoa; phylum Arthropoda; class Arachnida; order Araneae; family Eresidae; genus Stegodyphus; species Stegodyphus dumicola. The sequence continues at coordinate 11,730 of NW_023313359.1, forward strand.
TTGTGTCATTCATTTCTGTAAGACCTAAATACGTTATTTTACTTTACTTCTGTTGTTTACGTTCCAGCTCATTGTATCCTTATCTATTGCTGATGTGTTCGATCTTTCGAAATCGGAGTCTTTTGTTTCCCCGCGTATCCTCCGTTCATTCGATGTTATTCTTGGAGAATTGAAGTGAAGATTCATTCGTGTGAGCTCCATTAGGACTTTATGTTACCGTCGGATATTGTAATGTTAATAAAATGTTACTGTGTATTCGTATGGAAATGGAAGTTTCTTTTAAAGAAATAATATTTTGATAGTTATCATTTGTTTATCCATGACTATTTTTCATTTGTTTAGTTCTTGCTGTAACCATGTTCTTCGGAAATTAAATATTTCGCATAATTTTCCTTTCTCAATTTGCGTATAAAACTACTAAAAAAAGGGGGGTAAGGAAAATACGGTGACTGCCTTTTGAAAAGTGCAGACGTACGTTATCAAAATTTAGACTCATTTATTAAATCAAGAAGACTTTTTAAAATATATACTTATAATAAACTTGTAGCGCTCACTTCAGAATGTACTGGTTAATAAGTAAGTTCCGTGCAGAATATAATCTATAAATGCAGAATTATCAACAATTTAAAAGCTGTTTAAATGTGGCTAAGCCTAATTTTTGTTTTTTATAGCAGCCATGTTTGTTAATATATGAAACTTAGCAAAACAGTGAATTCAATTTTTGCACTTTCAGTGTCTTTTTGCCGAGTGTGTCTAAAATTAAACTAAACTTTCATTTTTGTACGCCGAAAAATCTGCCTTGTTGACTACCGGCCGAATTACTTGTTTTTTTCGTAGAAACTCTAATTTTAATTGTAAATTTTTTTAAACTGTATTTGATGTTTTATTTTTGTCTATATTTTTCAGTTTTTAATGAAGATATTTTGAGGATTTTATGTATTTTTGCCTTGCCGCGAACTGAGAACAGAATTAACTGAATGAGAATTATATCTCTAATTTAAATTCCAGGAAATAAGTTTAATGAAATGCAGCAAAAAGTGCATTAAATTTAATATTCCGTAAAAAGTCATGTGTATATATCAGATTTTTTTATTAGATACTAGCAGCTTCGCTGCCAGCCTTCGTCTTGCTTTTAAATGTACCGGAAAAATGGCTGAAGGGAACGCCAAACGTTAAATTTACAAACTGCGTAGAATTTTACTCTGCAGAACAACTTCATAAAAAAAAAAGTTATTACGTATAACAAAATTACAATGAAATAAGCAATATCCCTTAATACAAATATTAATTATCCTAAAAAATATCCCTTTGGAAGTTGGTTAATTTGAAAATGGAGTGTGTAGGGTAAAATCTCGCTTTCCTATAGCCCATTATGTCCAAAATGACGCGATTTTGTCACAAAACATAAAATAAAAAAAATTCGAATTCGAATTTCGAAAAAATCTCTTCGCGGTGCACTGGCCTTTGTCTAGATGCACCTATGTACCAAATTTCGTAGCCGTGGGTCTATTAGCTTACGCGCAAGAGCGAACGAAAAAAACACACACACACATACAGACGCTTTCTTTTATTATATGTAGAGATTTAACCATCACTGTATTACAACAGTCCTCAAATCTTAATTTACCTTCAAAAATAATTTTCTTTTAGAAAGAAACTTTAAACAAAAATTAATATTTCTCGTGAAAACGTATCATTGTATTTGGAGTTTAAAAAAATTATCGTTTTTGATTTGCATATAGATAGTTTGCTTGCAGAAGAACTGAAATACTACCTTAAGCGTGAAAGTAGCAGTAAATCTTTTCCGAAGACGCGCCGCCACGATGTCGGGCAAGGGAACAAAAAATATAGCTGGATCTGTACCAGGTTTTAATTTTACTGTTCTAAATATTGTCGCGTGGGTGAAATCAGACATCTTTTAAATATGTGTTCTACATTCTAAAATGTGGGTAAGCACACTTTGAAACATCTCATTGTTCGGAAAGTATGACGCCCGAAAGAATTAATGGAAACTGTAAAAAAAGATACGAATTCCTCTTGTAAAACTAAAATTTCGTTGATTAGTAAGGATAGAGTCAAATGTAAAATAATTTGAAGTCAAGATGGGCGGAAATCAATTTTGTAATATTATTGCTAAGTTATGAAAGGATTTAACAAATTTCATTTCGATATTTTAGATGCATATTAAATAAAGCTATATATAATTAAAATAATCATATTCTATATTAACGTATATCAAAAGGTATGTCTTTAATCATTAGTATAAATCATTGCCTGATGTTGAAAAATTAAAAAGTAAATATTTCTAAAAATATTATAAGGTATTTTTTCCCTGCTTTCTGCATGCCTTCATGGTGTAACGGTTGGCACACTCGGCGCGTATTCGAGAGGTCCAGGTTCGAGACCCGGCGGCATATTTCACAAGTGCACATCTGTGTAGACACCGAGGGAGTGGTTTCTAGGATGGACCAATGAGCATCTAGTAATATTTCTGTCATGTCACATGACCATTCGCCTGCTTTAAGATTTAAGCAAGATGGTTGAAAATATTCTCCCACGCAATTTTTTGTAAAAAATAATTAAAGCATCGTCGATTTTTTCTGAAACTCATCATTGCGAAGTTAGATGAAATATAGGCAATTATGAAGATTTCACTACATGGTTGAAATAAATACAAACACATGTTGGATACTTCGCAAAAATATCGATGTGAAATATTACTTAATAAGTGGCAAATAAGATAAAGAAAGAAATGTGTGATAAACATCTGAGCACAAATGCAATCTTTATATAAAACTATCCGTATGAGAAAAATATTTACAGGAATTATATATGTAAATAGAAGTCAGCACTTTTTATTGCAGTCTATATGAAAAAAAGAGGTTCTGTAATAATAACCAATGCAGAATTTTATTCAAAGTGAAATTTACCAATTTGCATTCGTATACATTTAGTGTGTTAAATTTCACATTTAATAACTGCTCACTCTTAAGTGAAATGTTTACACAAGAAATACTCATCAAGCAGAGTGTCCCAGCGAGAGCACTGCTCATTTTTCATGCATCCTGCTTTAAAAAAAAAAAAAAAAAACCTAATGACTCTATCTGAAACAATTTCTCTGTCACCGAGTGATTAAGAAATATTTCCAACTGAAACAATATATTTTGATTCCATTCTTAGGCATCGATTAAAATTTCAGCAGTGCTTCGAAAAGGAAAACATTTTGGCGTAGTTTTGAAATTGCAAACGCTTTTCTTCCCATATATTTGGCAATTCAAGTTAATTTCTTCTAATTGAAGCTGACTGACTACCACCCTCAAATTAAATCTTAATTTCAAGAGTTACCTGAAGACGACATGGAGACTAACTGCCAACATGTTACCACAATTTTATTCCACAGTAAACTTGTTCTACAGCATGCGTATTCGTAAAACGAACTTATCTACGAATAAGCCAGAACCATTTACGGCTTCAATTTTATGGAATATATATGCAGTACTTTGCAAAGATGTGTAAGCAACTCTGAAATAATTTTCCGAAATCGGCTTGTTTAATAACTGGCTACCGTTCACGTAGGATGCAATAATAACCTTCTGAGCCATTTGCTTATTTGCCATGCTGTTTCACCATCAAGTTGCTGACTGCTTCGATGTGACTGCAGAATTCTTCAAACTATTTCTTATAGACAAACCTATTATGGGTATATTCTAACATGGTTACAGCTTCTGTAAATGTGCTTCCATATAGTTCTACACCAATCCGTGCGTGATATTTGAGCGATTTTTGGCTAAACGCGAGAGGGTTAAGTTCCATTCACATTATGTTTCGGCTACGCGGGACTTGACGTCGAAAGGGACATTTCTCAGAACCCGCACCATTCCAGGAAACACCCGTAGCTAGGTTACCATTTTCACTTACTACAAAGATTTGAACGCCAAACAGTAATCGATTATCGCTCACATCGGGATCACATGATACTTCAGAAGCAGAACTTTCGTCTGATTGGTTGTCTCTACCCGGGATCCGAGACATTTTTGGTGAAGTTTGAAAAATTCCCGCGTAGCCGCAACATTGCTTCCGTAACTAGGCGGGACTTCGCTTCAGGCGGGACTCTTTTTTTCTAGGAATTCTGCCGTTTCAACCAGTGCTACCAGAACCTCGTTTTTCAGAAAAGTCCCGTCTAGCAAGGGCTGTAGCCATGTGTGATAACCTCTTTATCTCAAGAAAAGAGGGAAATGGGTTCTTAACCCCTTCACATAAAATGACGTCCGGGAGACGTCATTCATTTTATGTGCCATTGTAGACTTTGACGTCGCCGAGACGTCAAGAACTGTCTTCGGCCAACGCCGCGCATGGTATTATTGTTATATGGCAATGTAAATTTGAAAATAGAACCTTCTGTTTTTAAGCTTGCACATGAGCAGTGTTGCCAGATCGTGCGATTTTTCGCAAATTTGGGACTTTTGACAAGATTGTGCTACTAAAATTTTAGTGTTTAATTTTGCGAAATTTTTGCAACATCCATCATTTTCTTATGCTACTTTTTGCGAACTTCAAAGAGTTTTTTAATATATCGTAAAATGTTTTGATGTCAAAATAATGTATCAATTAAAAATAATTTATGTATAAAAAAACAGTTTAGTTAGGCTTAAATAGAATTTGGTATCTGGCAATCTTGTTTACATGTGGGCTTTCCTTTTCAAGGCTGCTGAGCTCGAAGCCTGTGTAACGAGAAGCGGGTAGGAGAAAGCAAAAAGAGGAAAAGAAAGGGGAAAAACTGCTTCAGGACCTCTCACCTTCAACCCCCCCTTCCCCAGTACGTTTTGTTTTTAAGTTAGTCCCCCCCCCAGTTCTACGGTGATAACGAATCGAACAAAAGGATTGGCAGCTTGCTCGCCGTTTATTAAGTACCCAGACAGAGAAAGAAATTAAATTCTTTCTCCTGATCTATAATAACATTGCTAAGAACTACGCAATGGAAATGTATTAAAAATTAAAGCAACGTCATTTTCCTAAATAACGACGCAAATAAATTTAACACTGAAAGAACAAGGCTTAACACAAGGCACGGAAAGATTAAGTAATCAGAATCTGAAATTTATTTCAGAAATAGAATCGAATGCAGTAACTTACGGAACCAATAGACAGTAAATTTGTGATGATATCAGATGTCATGTTAGCATGAGCAATCTCTGACATCATTTGCGACTTTTTGGGTCCTCTTTTGCGACTTTAGCTTAAAACTTTCTGGTAACACTGCACATGAGTGTCCACCGATTGAGACAAATTAAATGGTATTCTTTGGACGTGTCGACACGTATTTTATTTGTATGCCAAGGGGTTAATCACATTACATATGAAAAAAAATCAGGCGTTCAGCCAGCCTATTCAGTAATTCACAATGGACTGCCAATGCCTATGCGGCTTTTATTCGCTCGATCATTGATTTGCTCGATTATTGATTTTGTATACCCTAATTGCTTTTTTCTCACTTTTCGGCAACATTTACATGAAACTACCAGGAAGTTCAATATCGCAATAGCTACTATGCGTCCTCTCCTCGGCAGGCATAGCAATCTTACTATCAACAATAAGCTTGTTTTATACAAGTCCATCCTTAGACCTACTTTACTTTACGCCAGTCCGGTATGGGGACACGCCGCTAAAACCCACATAAAAAAGATCCAAGTTATTCAAAATAAAAACCCTTCGTGAAATTATTAATGCACCCTGGTTCACCCCAAATTCAGATATTCACAGATATCTCCAAATTGATACTACAGTACAAAGTGTTTAATCCGGACTCGTCGGGACTTCGGCGATTCCGGATTAGGGGTTTTTCCGGATTATAGATCATCAATTTAAATATGGTAAGATGGCATGCAGAAATTATAAAATTAAAAATATGAAACCTTAATTTAGGAAATAAAGAGCAATTATAATCTAAAGGGTATCAAAATTTACAAAAAAAAAAAAAAAAAAAAAAAAAAACTTAATATTATTGTTACTTTATTCATTCATTCTTCAATGTAAGTTGTTTAGTTGCTTCGTTTTCTGTGATAATACTTCTCTTTAATTCTATAAACAGACATAATTCTTGTTCAGTTACAAGTTTCCGCTGTTCAAGTCCTGTAATGTGTTGCTATGCCGAGAATACCCGATAACTTGTCAATCGAAATTTTTTCGTTTTCATTAACCTCTCTGTCACTTTCTTCATGCTTATCCATTTTTTGCAGCAATTCCATTTTGTTTGATGGACATCGAAACATGCATTCGCTTTGTAAATCCTTTGGCAGCTCCAGAATCGGAAACTCTTTTTGACATAATCCAAAGTGCAAGCTTACTTTTTATAAAATTGCTCTAGCAGTCTACAAAAAATAATAAGCCGTTTCCAGTTAGAAGATTAAGGAACAAGGCAATCTGCAATATTAACTGAAATAGATAATTAGATAATTTTAGCCTAGCTTACACCGTCCATTATACATTAAACGCGCATGCGTAAGCGCTACGCATGCGCAGAATGTTTGTAGCTTTGAAGTCCGGATTATAGATCATTTCGGATTATGGACGTCCGGATTAAAGACTTTGTACTGTATACAAAATTATATCAAATAACTTGCAACAATTTTTTTTTGTACTATTACATCCAAACAGCTGTATCAGTTCTTTGCGATTGCTCATCTTTTCCTAGAGAAAAACACAAATATCCTTCGGATATTCAAACCCAAAATATATATGGCATATAAATATATATGGCCGTCACTTTTGGGTTTGAAATTGTAGCATGTGCTTGGTGTGTGTTTTCTTTCAAACTGTTATAAATCTTCTCACCGGTCCCGATGTATGCTTATACGAAATCAGTTATTTACTTATTGTATATATTTACTTGAGATTTAATTGTGTAGCTTCGTTTATCTAAAATTTTGAGTATACAGCAAATATATCTTCAGTGTGTCTTTCATCTTTCGCGATGCCAATTATTGTTTTCTGAATACTAGTAATTCTTCTGGCAGATGTTTTTGTGTGATCGTAAATCAGAAAGCTGATTTGTAAGTACGACAGCTTTTTACGTCAGTAGACTGATGTATATTCTCAGCACAAAATTCGGTTCTTTAGAAACTTCTTTGTCCTCGGATACGGGAAATTTTATTTCAGAAGTAATTTGAGTCATGTATATCAAGCCTGAGATATCGGAAAGTTTTGTCATCTTTTCTCTTAACCATTACTTTAAAGGAATGTGGTGTTTTTGTTTTTTTTTCCTTGCAGCAAAACTGCGTTTTTGATTCATACTGTTATAAAAGTATATTAGGAGATCTCTCTATTTATCATCTGAAGTGTCTTCTATCACTTATGGATCATCATCTATTAAGACTAATTTAATGTGATGAAAATACATTTTTTTCGGTATTATTTTGTTATCGGGACCGGATTCAGATATCGCCAAAAGCTGACGATCTGACGAAAAATATGAAGCATAAAAATAATTGCCAAAATACTTGCGATATAGTTGAGTTGAAGAAAATTCGAAGGGAAAAAATTAAAACAGATATTCATACAATTATATATTTTTAACCTAAATTAAACAACTTACCAAAGCTATTAGAGAAAAAAAGTCTGTTAGCGAATTCAGATTAATGCGGAGGCATGAAATTGCGGATCTCATTTAAAATGTCTGAAAAGATTTGCGTTTTAGAACTCTGCTGCCGCCATATTAACTCGAATTTGATCTGATTGGTTACCTTCAGTGCTGCGTTAATGTCTGTTTCGCACTGTCCCATAACTTTTCAAAAGGTTGAGTATGATAACTAGTATCGGGATCGATAAAATTATTCTTTTCGTTAGCGCAAAGAAATGTTCAAATTCGGATCTTCACATATCCATTCCGGTGCTTCTTTCGAGTTGAAGTAGAACTTCATTTTATGGTTTTTCGTGTACCTTCTTCCAGAGTGAACGATTTCTCTTTCTTGAAGAAATTGTATAGAAGATGGTGATCATCATTAGGTAAATGCCTTATTTTCAAATCCGCGGTAAATACGAGAATAGTAAAAACAAAAGTGACCGTTACATCTTTAGACATAGTATTCTCGTTGCCAATTTTGAAATTCATTCTTTTACTTTTTTTTAAATGTAAACAATGTAACATTTAAAAGTAAATGTTACGGGCCTTCGGTATCACAGTCAACTCTCCTAACCACTATACCGTCTGGGAGGCCACAAATTCGGTGTGTTATAAATAACATTAGCTAGAAATATTAGTAGTGTGATTTAGCGCCCATTTATCTTTGCAGATAATTACAAATCATTAATTAAGACACAATAACACGCCGAATAAATACTAATTCAGAAGTCAAACAACAAAAATCAGCGTTATATTTACAAAATTTTCACTGTGAAAATTTTGTAAATATAACGCTGATTTTTGTTGTTTGACTTCTGAATTAGTACAAATCATTAATTTTACAAATAATTAAGCCTGAAACTAGACTGGAAAATAAGCTGCAAAATGAAAATTAATAAATGTTAGAAACATCTTCTATTAACTGGAGTTATGATGCAAGAGCTTATGAAAATAGTCATTTAATATAAATTAATAATATATTATCTATCTATATATATATATAAAGAAGGAAGTTTGTGTGTTTGTCCTCTAATGACTCAGTCACTACTATAGCTATCGTCGCCAAACTTTCTACAATTCTTTTCTGGGTTCTGAAAAAGGTCGACGTCCAACTTTTTTTCAAAAAAAAAAAAAAAAAAAAAAAAAAAAAAGGCAGCTAAAATCAGAGATATTAATTGAAAGCTCGGAAAAACGATTCTTTTCGCCCTCATTTTTCCGAGTGGCATCACTCTCGCAAGCTGGAGATGAAAGTCTGCTTTATTTCGAAAGTTGTTGCCACTCCTCGCTTTCAAATCCTACAAATTGTTAATAAAAAATTTCGAAGTTTTACAATGAAATAAAAATAGCATTGCCAAACATTAAATACATTATTCCCGATTCCAAAAATTCGTGGAAAGCCATTTCGAGAATTCTCGTCTTCGTACGACTTTAATCAGCAGAGATATTAATTAAAAACCGTTAAAACACTTATTTTCGCACCCATTTTTCCGAGTGGCAACAGTCTCTCGCGTTGGAAATAAAATTGCTTTATTTCGAAAAGAGTTGCTATTGCTCGCTTTCAAATCGTTCTTAATCAAAAATTTGTAAGTTTTACGAAATCGCTCTATATAAAGAAGAATGTCGGTTTGTTTGTTCGTTCGCGTTATTGATTTCTGATCAATTATGATCATTTTTTGCAACATTTAATAGATTAAAATTGAATACAGGTGAAACATTTGATGGAATTTAATCTTTTACAAACATTTGATTAGAAAGTCTAAAATTATTAAAAACTGCGTGCCGTTGTTGCTGATATAATGAGAGAGAATTATTTTATTTTTTATGTGGGTTTCATATCGCATCAGGGTTATAATTTTATAATGATGAATCGTAATTTTACTTCCTTGTACGAAATTAAAAGGAAGTATTGTAATCGCGAAAAATTTCAGGCAGCATATTTCAACGAATATATCCATTTTGACTACTATCGAATGCAATTTAACGATATTTTTGCGTGATGTCTGTCGTAAGGCCAGAATAAAATACTCGTTTTCTCCAAAAAAATAAAACTGCTTTACAATAAATCTGAGAGAATTTTTCGCGCGTGTACGAACGTCAATTCGTAGTATCTCGCATAACTGAAAACGAGTAGCGTCAGACCGGTGAAATTTTGTATATAGGACTGCTATAACATATAGATGTGCACCTCGTATTTTGGTTGCAATCGGCAGCACCAACGTATATAAAATACTTATTTATATATATCCCTTTGTTACTCGCAGTGATTTTGTTGTAAATTGTACATTTTTGCTTTAAAAATGATTGAATTATGTTGTTCTTATCTTACGTTAGGTTTTTATGCCTTTCGTATTCTGGAAGCAATTTTTGTACAATTATCAACTATTTAAAGTTAAGTTTTAAATAACATGCGGACATTTGTTTACATTTGAAACCAGCCGATTGTAGATTTGTTGCCAATCTAGCGAGATTAAGCTTCGCAGCAACAAATAACGCCTTCATTTATTATTGCGAATTAATTCATGCTTAATTCCTCTCTGGAATTTTTCGAGGAATAAGTGTTTAAGTTTTACTTCGTAATTTTTTAATAAGGATATTTTGAGTTTTTCTCTATTTTGCCTTGTCGCGAAGTGAGAACTGAATTAATTGAATGAAATACTAAATCGTCTGTGAAAAAACTGTTTTTTCGTTTTGTTTTCTTAATTTCTTTCATACTCGTTCTAGCTTTATTATAGTATTGAATAGAACTGTGGCAACGAGATATTCTTCAAATGATATAAATTTTGTACATTCAGGTGTCGTTTAGTAAACAAATATCGTGATTGAAGAGTGATTTTTCTATTGGTGGTTTATGCCTTCGACGAAGTAATTTAATTCAATGCAATCAATTTAAATGAAATTCAAGAAAAAAATGCGTATAATTTAATATTCCGTACAAGGAAGTCATGTGGTGTCCACATCAGATTTTTTTGCATCGTTATTAAAGAAGGAATACAATGGTATCGTTCTTTCTGTAGTTAGATACATAACTCTCAATGTAACGTCACTGGCATCGGGTACTTCCGCTAGCTTATAATAAAGAGCAGATAGTGGATAGCCCCACGTAATAAGCAACTAAGCTGATAAGTCTTCATAACGATGCAGCTGCTTATTTCGTGGTTTCCTGTCCTGTATTTATTGCCTCCTGTGTTCGTTATGTCCAGTTAAAATTGTTAAGGATTTCCTTTATTAGCTAGATTGATCAATTATAGGCAATTGCTAATACTTTTGTAACCCACTGTATCTTTCGCGTATCTTTGAACAGCTTCTTGGACAAATTGACTTAGACTAAATTTTTAATTTCAATTGGGTGAAATGGAATGAATTTAGTAAAATCGAGGTCAGCAGAGAGTTACTTCATTGCGCAATAAAATATCAAACGCCTTTGTTTTTAGATGAATCATAAAGATTATTATATCAATAAGAAAAACTGCTTTTAAATGAGGGAGATAGGCTTACCAGCGGCCGAGCGGTAAAGCCCCTGGACACTGGTAGTTCAGTCTGAGGTTCGAATCCCGCGAACGCTCTGGCTACATGGGTGTTTTCGTGGTTTTCTCCATGTGTAACGTGTTAATACGAGTCAGTTTCCCTTAGAAACTCCTTCACGAAGGCATCCCTCCCTTTCCTATAGTGCCTTAGATAGAATACGTGAATAATATTTGGTAAGTCCATAAATTCGTGCACATTTTTTGGTAAATTTTTAAATAATATAAAAAACACAATTTAATATTTTAATCAGTTATATATTTTCCTTCATTATCTGCAATGTCTCGCCATCTTACAGGCAGCTTTTCTATGCCATTGCTGTAGAAAGACTCTGGTTTTGATGCAAAAAAAAAACTTGAAAGTTCATTGTGTACATCCTGTTTAGAATGTAATTTTTTTCTCAGTAAAAAATTTTGTAAGGCACAAAATAAGTGAAAATTACTTGGGGCAATATCTGGGGAGTAAGCAGGATGTGGCTAAAGCTCCCAATTAAATTCACTCATTTTTTGCAGCATTGTTCGAGCCGTATGCGATCTAGCGTTATCACGATGAAACAACACTTTCTTGATGTTCACCAATCGTAGGCGTTTTTTGGTCGATTCTGAGTTTAGACGGCAAAATTGTTCACTATAAACTTCTGCATGAATCGTTTGATTTGGTTCTAACATTTCAAAACGTCCTGAACCGGGTTCATCATCCATGCTGCTTTTTCCAACATGCAACCAACAAATTTTTTAAACCATTTCTGGGCAATCCTTACACTAATGGTGTGTTCACCATGTACACTATTAATTTTTCTCGCGGCAACCTGCAGATCACTACACGAAAATAAAAATGTAGATAGCACGTTGTACTGAATCATCTATATTCATCATCTATGGGTACTAAAATGAGTTCGATATTACCAAAGTGGTGATGAACTGAATAATATATTAGTCAAACGATGACAAGTTTCAACAGGCTCAAAATTGTATTATTTTAATGAATGCGTCATAGTGAATTCCACGCGTACTCTTAATGCGCACGAACTTATGGGCTGACCCGATAATAATAATAAATTAGGAAAATGATTTCTAATTTCAGAGTTCAGTGAAAAAAGGATTAAACTGTTAAAGCATATTATTTTAATGTGACATATCTGGCATGAACATTCCCATCAGGTACGACGACATGTTATTCAGTACCGTAGAGCCCATCACCACAAAGGTGATCGAGTTGTTCATATACGCAAATGCAGAAGTTGGCAAATATTAGCATTTTTACTTCCTTGTACGAAGTAAACAGGAAGTATTGTAATCGCAAAAGCTTCAGCAACATATTTCAACGAAAATATCCATTTTGACCGCTATCGAATGCAATTTAACGATGTTTTCGCGTGATATCTGTGCGTAAGGACAGAATAAAAGACACCTTTCCTCCCAAAAAATTATAAAACTGCTAAAAAAATATTCTGAAGAGATTTTTCGTGGCGTCGTGCGTACGTAGCTCGCATAACTCAAAAACAGTACCTCAGAACGTTGAATTTTTGTATATAGGACTGCTATAACATGGATGTGACCTCGTATTTTGTTCAATTGGCCCACCAAACGTAAAATATATATATATATATCCTCTGTACCCCTCTCAGTGATCTCAGTATCTTACTCTTATTTTTGTAAATTGTAATTTTTTTTGCTTTAAAAGATTGAATTATGTTGTTTTATCTTCCGGTTAAGGTTTTTATGCCTTCGTAATTCTGGAAGCAATTTGTACAATTTCAACAATTTAAAAAGCTGTTTAAGGCGGTTTTTTTAAAAAACAGGCGGACATATTTGTTTACATTTGAAACAAGAATTGTAGATTTTGCCATCTAGAGAGACTAGCTTCGCAACACAAAAAGAACGCCTTCATTATTATTGCGAATTAAACATGCTTAATCCTTTCTGGAATTTTTTCGAGGAAATAAGTGTTTAAGATTTACTATTTTAATTCAGAATTTTGAGTTTTTTTAGTTTTTGCCTTGTCGCGAAGTGAGCTGAAAATAATTGAATGAGAAATAATCGTGTGAAAAACTGTTTCTTTTCTGTTTTGTTTGCTAATTTCTTTCATAATCGTTTGAGCTTTATTATAGTTTGTATAGAAAATGTGGCAACGATTAGATAATCGTTCTTTAAAGATATAAATTTTGTGCTTCAAAAGTGTCGTTTATAAAACAAATATAGTGAATTTTAAAGAGTGCATTTATTCTATTGTGGTTTATGCGCTGTCGACGAAGTAGATTTAATTCAATCCGCTCAATTTAAATGAAATTCAAGAAAAAATGCGTATAATTTAATATAGGAAGTCATGTGGTGTACACATCAGATTTTTTCTCTTTTCGAGAGTAGACTGCGACTCCTTTTCACTTAATAATTGTCAGAAGTTCTTCGACAAAATTTAGGAAATTGGTTGTAGCATTTCCTACATAAATAAGGAGCATTTTAGTGACTGACTGAACAAACTCACTGAATTTCATTCGTTGAATTTAGATCCGATTTCCAGATTTAGAAGGCCTTGTCTACCGGGATATTTTATAGATGAGAGGTTTTCTCTTTGACATTCCTTCAAGATGTATTTTTCTAAATATATACATCTGCAGGATTTAATATACTTTTCAACGGTTTTGTCCTTTTCCACTTCTGCGTCATTCCGATCCACGTATGCCAGCGGCTGAGTTTTAAATTCACTGAACACTGGTATTTCGGGCCGAGGTTGGAATCCCGCTGACGGGCTGGCTGCATGGGCATTTTCGTTATTTTCTCCATGTTTAACGTGTATACGAGTCTTCCCTAGAAATTCCTCCACAAAGGCATCCCTTCCCTTAGGCAGTTTCGCTATATTAAATGTATTTTTCCGTATGCTATTTCTCCTTTCAATGTATTTATTTCCTATTAAAAGCAACTTATAATTTTTATTACAGACAAGTAATGCATATTTCTCCTCTTTATTTATTTTCTCGGCAGTCAAGCGCCTTTTCGAACTAAAATGTCCGCGTTCGTGTTTCAACTGTTTTCAGTTTTTGGTATCCTGTCGAGTGAACAGGAAGTGATTATAGCGATTATTTTCCCCCATTACTTTGTAGAAACCATTTTTTTTCGGGGGGGGCAGCAAGAAACAGGAAACAACAACTGTGCCTGACAGGCATTCGAACCGTGGATCTAACTAGATGCCAACTAGTTGCTGGAACGTGAGAATGCGATATCTTACAGCTTTTTATCAATAAATTACCGTTCTGTGTGGAAAAGTAATAAGAATATTTATTCCCTTAATGATATTAAAAAGTACTTAATGATAGTAAAAAGTACAAGGTATGAAATTAAGGAACTTTATTTGTTATTATGAAAAGAGTGGTGGCTATCAGTCCAAATTTAAGCCAAAAGCTTTGTCGAGGATTTTTAATGTGAACTAACTAGCTCATATTTTCATTGCGCATGGTGATAGTTATGAAAATGCATTCAGTCATCCCATTCGGTGACCTAAAATGGAACCTGTTCAATGATCAGTCATTCACGGGTGTAGACAGACACTGATGATCTTAAATTACTTGAGGCAACATTAATAATTAATCAAATTCCAGCTTTCTTCTTTTAATTTCAGTTTTGAAATGCATGTGTCTTCTTTCATATCTTTAACTCCGATGGCGCAAATCGCTGTTGGGAAGGGTGGAGGGATGCGTTAACGGAAGATGTTGTAAAGGAAATTCTACAATTCGATCACATTAACATAATATTAAACGAAAATTTATTTTAATATTTTTATAAATACAAATTTTATCAGTGTAGCTTAATTTTAAATCTGTTTATTGTATACCACATGTATCATGTTAAACTGACAGTTAATTCATGTATATGACTTTGTTTTATTTTATTTTATTTATTTATTTTTTATTTTAGCCCAAAGGGCGTTAGCCCAGAAGGGCTATTAATTTTGGGCATTGGCGTCGAAAAATTTAGATGTCCGTTTCACTTTACAGATTGTTGCCACCAACTATATCGCCCTGTATATATTTAAAGAAATTAAATAATGAAGATTTGAATAAAGTAGATATGTTCGCATTGGAACAACGATGCGAGAGCCATCAATTTGAATACGGCGCCTCCACCCGATGTGGGCATCTGGAAGCCACGAATCGAATTGTTTTATGCTATTTCAACTTTGTAAAACTTAAATGATTTTTTTAACAAAATCAGTATTTCAAAGCGAATATGGCAACATTGTGCTGGAAGAAAAAAAGATTTTTTTTGCCGGCGCGAGATGGTATAGAATTTAAAGATATGCTCTTTAACATTATTTTGCGATACAGTTGATTCAATGTTATGGTTTAGGGTAGAAATGTGTGTTTACTAATAAAGGTAACACACGAAACGCTTAAAAAAAAAAAAAAAAAAAAAAAACTAAGTTTCAGATTGAATTACGCCCTAAGGACGTTTTTAAGCTTTTTGTGTGTTATCTTTATTGATTAAATATCATGTACTTCGCACTTAAAACACATTAAGTTCAATTCAACAGCAATGTCGCAAAATAAAAAAAAAAAAAAAAAAAAAAAAAAAATCTTTACAATTATATACAATTAATACATTACAACAATATACAGTTTCCGATACACAGTCTTGCGCACTACAGATAAAAGTGTTTTTTTCCGTACTGTGTTTCCATTGCTCGCTTTGAAATCGTTGAGTTTGTTAATAAAAAATTCATTAAAGTTTTATAAAATTTTAAATACATAATAAAACAAATTCGAAATTAAAAATTCGATGACTCTAGGTACCGTTTTTTCTTCACAATGCGAGAAACATTCATGCAGATTCTTCAGTATTTAGTTTCTTTTAATATAACACATGGTAATAATATTTGATGGCCACAGTATGAAAAGTGAATCGATGTAGAATGCCACTTTGAAACGAATAGCCCTTCTCTGGTCTAAAAAGTTTTGTTTGTTTGTTTTTACTTCCTTGTACGAAGTAAAAAGGAAGTATTGTAATCGCGAAAAGTTTCAGGCAGCATATTTCAACGAAAATATCCATTTTTACCGCTATCGGATGCAATTTAACGATGTTTTTGCGTCATATCTATCTGTACGAAGACAGAATAAATACCTTTCCCTTCAAAAAAAATTATAAAATTTTAAATTATCTGAGAGATTTTCGTGGTCTGTCGCCTATGTAGTACTATCTCGCATAACCAAAAAGGAGTAGCTCAGAACGCTGAAATTTGTATATAGGACTGCTATAACAGTAGATGTGCACTAGTATTTGGTTGCATCGGCCGCACCAACGTATATAAAAATATTTATATCTATATCCACTCTATACCCGCTCATGATCTCAGTTTCTACTCTTATTTTGTAATTGTACATTTTTGCTTTAAAAATGATTTTTGTTGTTTTTTATTCCGGTATGGTTTAAGCCTTTAGTAATCTTTGTGCCATTTTAGAATTATCAACAATTTTAAGTTGTTTAATTGCCGCTAAGCCTGTTTTAATGGCGGCCATTGAGTTTACTTTGGAACGGGAGACAGTGGATGGTTGCCACTAAGAAACTTAGCTTTGCAACAACAAAGATAACGCATTCATTTATTCTGCCAATTAATAAGCTTAATTCTTTCTGGATTTTTTCGAGGAAAAAGCGTTGAGATTTACTTCGTAATTTTAATATAGATATTTGAGTTTTTATGTATTTTTGCATCTCGCGAGTGCGAACTGAGTTAAATTAATGAGAAATACTAATCGTCTGTGAAAAAAAGTTTCTGTTTGTCTTGTTGCTTAATTTCTTTTAGACATAGTTCTAGCTTTATAAGATTGATAGACATGTGAAACGATAGTAACTCTTAAGATATATATTTGTGCATTAGATATAATATGAACGAAATAGAATACTGTTAAGTAAACTAGCGCCCCAAGTTCTCTATGGTAAAAAAGTGAATTTTATTCTATTGTGGTTTAGCGCTGTCGGCGAGTCGGTTAATTCGTATAATAAGTTTAAATAAAATGCAAGAAAAAATGCGTATAATTTATTATTCCGTACAAGGAAGTGATGTAGTGTGCACATCAGATTTTTTTCATAACTGAACCTTCGTTGGTCTAATATTCGTAACATAAACTTATTCAATTACACTTTAAAAAAATAAACTTATCCGGAAAAATAAGTTTTCTGCATCAAAATGTCGTCTTTTGTAAACAGTGACCCTGTCTTCCTGTGACCGACTTGGCTGCGCCAGGGTGCGACATCTATTTCGGGAAGATTCGCTCCAACTACTCAGGAGGTTGAAGGGAGTGCGTGTAACATTACGAGGATTAATCGTAGTTCAGGGGCGCCGCTGCGTGAAAACAACACCCCTGAAAGCCCATGCGTGTAAATCAAATCTTTATTTTCTTGCTGTTTGCTACCTCTATACCTTGTTCTTCGGGAAGATTTATGTGGGTCAAAGTAAACGAGACAAAATGCAAATGGCTGCATCAAACGGCAAGAATTTCGAGACCGTTTTATCTTTTATTCTGTGTTATTGATAGCAGGTTTTTCGTCGGCCTTTTGTAGAGCCTGGGAATTGAGGAACAGGGTTTTGGGATCTTGAGATTGGAACGTTCGCGTATTAGGATGAAGTGAACGTCCGTCGGAATTAGGATGAAGTGTGACAAATAGCATTCTTACACTTTGCCTAAATCAAATAATCTAAACCTGTGATGTAGACTGGTAATTTTGGAAAAGGTTATATAGTAGTGCATTGAGGTTTCAGCCGAAAACATCGTGTACGAAAACGTCGCGGATAAAACAATGCAAGGCAAAAACGTCGTCGTACAAAACATCGTGGGAGAAAAGAAAGCAAAGAGGAAACATCGCAGTTCTAAAACATCGTCGTCGAAAATATCGTGGTAAAAAATAAAGCGCCTGCAAATCATCGCAGAACGATAAATGCATCGCACACATGCATTTTTCAATTTTTAATAGCTGTAAATGCATTTTAGCATAAAGATTTGAATCCGGACATTTTTTTAACACACTTTAAGATAAAAGGAACAAAACAGGTAAATTTCATCAAAACACTATCAGATTAACACAGAAGAAAGTAATTTGTAAAGTTGTGAAAGAAATTAATTTGATAATTAACTAAGCAATTTTTACAGAGGTAACCTCACGCACTTATTTATCTTCTTTTTTAATTCCTTGTACGAAGTAAAATGGAATTATTGTAATCGCGAAAAATTTTGGGTATCATATTTTAACAAAATAAACGATTTTGGACCGCTACAAATGCAATGTAATCATGTTTTTGCGTGACATCTGTAAGTAAGGACAGAATAAAGGACTCTTTTCCCCCAAAAAAAATTATAAAACTGATTTAAAATGAATTTGAAGAGAATTTTCTGGCTTATGTGAGTAGTATTAGGTACTCAAACAAACTCAAAAGAGTAGTCTCAGACTCGAAATTTTGTATGCAGGACTGCTATAGCATGTATAGCATTAGATGTGCACCTCGTATTTTGGGTTGTAATCGCGCACCAAAATATATAATAAGGTACTATATATTATATATATCACTCGTTACCCGGCCATGATCTCAGTTCTTTACTCTTATACGTTTGTTAATTTGCATTTTTGCTTTAAAAATGATTGAATTTTTTGTTCGTATACCTGTTAAGTTTTCTATGCCTTTAGTAAATTTACATGCAATATGTTAGAGTTATCAACAATTTAAAATCGTTTAAAACGCAGCTAATGAATTTGCGATGGCGGACAGTTTGTTTACACTTTAAAAACTTGAAAAGCGGATTTTTGCCAATCCAGAGAACTAACTCGAAACAACAAAGAGAACGCCTTCTCTATTATTGCAAAATTAAATCATGTTTAATCCATCCTGGAATTTATTCGAGGAAATAAGTGTTCAATTTACTTCGTAATTTTTAATTATATATTTTGAGTTTTATGTTTTGTTTCTTGTGGGGAAATGAGAACCTGAAGTAATTGAATGAATCGTCGTGAAAAATTTTTGTTTTTGTTTGTTTGCTTAATTTCTTTTATACATCGTTTTAGATTTATTAGAGTATTTGAATAGAACATGTAGCAACGATTAGATAATTCTTCAAATGATATAAATTTATATGCATTCCTAGTTATAATATGGACGAAATATAACGCTGTTAAGTGTTACATTTCGTCCTACCGCCAGAGTCTCGCTATATGTTACTGTATTCTATACATTGCATTAATTTCTACTCATTACTTTTTCAGCAAAAATTTATTAGTTCATTCCAGAGTATGAAATATAAAAGTAAAAATATCCCGCTTTCATTCTTGCGCTCATTGAAAACCAAGACTTTCCCCACTTATGAAAAGTTCTTGTACAGTTATGACACTACTTTATACAGATGCATTTTATTTTCATAGTTTAATTCCTGCAGATTCCAGCAGCTTTCTTCAGCTATAGCACTGGGATGAGGGACCACCCCTGTGACCCCTATCTATCCTCGTTGCACTATGTAGCTCCTGTTACTGAACTTGAGCACCTATGATTTGTATACAGATTCATGGACTGTCTTCTGCCTTCCTTATATCTTCATTTATTATTTATTCCACTGTAATGTATTTTGTTTACTGCACTTTTGGATGAATTCAATCCAAATCGTGTTATACACGTGATCATGAGTTCTTATTTGATATGCTGTCATCAGTATTGTTATCCAAGTTAATCTGTATAGCCATTATGACTGTTATAAGACTGTTTTATGTATCAATTACTCACCCTCCTTTTACCGATGACAACATATTGAAGACGCAGCGGCCGAGCGGTAAAGTCATTGAGCACTAGTAGTTCGTTTCGGTTCCGTGGTTTGAATACCGCGAACGGGCTGGCAGCACGGGCGTTTTCATGGTTTTCCCCGTTTGTAACGTGTATACGAGCTAGTTCCCCTTAGAAAGTCCTCCACGAAGGCATCTCTCCCCTTAGGCAGATAGCCCTCGAGTCTTTGCCGTAATTAACATAAACCAAACCGAACATTCCTATTCGCTTTATTAAATGTACTTTTTTAAAGGCCCGTTTCTCCTCTCACTGCATTTTTCTTTATTAAGTGTAATTTATATAATTTCTTTAAATACAAGTGTTGTATAATTCTCCTCGTTATTTATTTTCTCGGCAGCCAAACGCACTTTCGAACGAAAATGTCTTCGTTCGTGTTTCAGCTGTTTTCTCTCAGAAAGTCATCCACTAAGGCATCCATTCCCGTAAGCAGACAGCCCTCGAGGTTTTGCCGTAATCATACAAACCAAACCATATTGAAGACAAAAATTATACTCACTTTTTGTATTTGTTTATGCTTCATCAACGGCATAAAACCATTGAATACGAGGAGTTCATCCTGGGATCCCATTTTTCGTATTTCAGTAACTTAACCTCTCTTTATTTATTTGTTGGTCTGAGTCAAACCTTGAAATGGATTTCTCACCTACGTTTTACGATCCGATTTTCTTAAATTTTTTCCAGCATACGAATTTACGATGACAATACAAATTCCGCAGGATTTTTAAAAAATTCAATAGGTATCTTTTTTAACTGATGATGAAATTTTTTTTCAAAATTCTTCGTTTAGTAGTCAAAGTAGAGCCACAAACTTTTGCTTTTATACCACTGAAAAATCCGTTAAAGACTCCTCCAGATGATTCTTCTAATGTCTAATGTAACTTGCCGAATTTAAAAAATATTCCTTTTTTTTTATTATTTTATTTATTTATTTTATTTTATTTTTTAAGCCATCGCTCAGTTCCTAACAGCGAGGAAATTTTGAAATCAGAAGTAGTATTCATTGTAAGTAGGGTCGTGATTTTAAGCGGGGTCCACCAGCGGCCGAGAGGTAACGTCGCTGAACACTGGTAGTTCGGTGCGAGGTTCGAATCCCACGTATGGGCGTTTTCGTTGTTTTCCTCATGTGTAACGTGTATGCGAGCCAGTTTCCCTTAGAAAGTCCTCCACGAAGGCATCCCTCCCTTTAGGCAGATAGCCTTCGAGGCTTTGCCAGAATCACACACACACACACACCGTCACGTGATTTTAAGCGAATTTGGGATCGGGTTTCTAAATAAAATAGAAATTTTAATTAATTTTATATGACCGAACATCATAATATAATCTAATGATAGAAAAATTTTCCTTTTCAGAGGTAGTCATTTTACTACCTTTTCGCGTTCCAAACATTAAAAAGTATAAAATAAAATATATAAAGTATTTTTTTAAATTACACATCTTTGATCAAATGCACTAAAATGTAAAATAATAATAATAGTGATAATTTTTTAATTATTCTAATATTTTTTACATATCTAATAAAAATTAAAAGCTTGGAGCTTCATATACGAATTACATTGGGATATTAACAGATTTTTAAGGAACAAGGTGCATGATAGTTACGAGAATCGTTATATTTAATACTTTTGAATTTCTCTTTAGGAATTTTGAATTAAAATCCACCATTTTCGTGAGACCTGCGATTTTATTTTTAGTCACATATTATGATATTTTTAAAAAAGATTTTTACTAATTTGATTAAAACTATGTGTTTTAAAAAGGTTGTATTAATTATAATTTAAATAGTGACTTTACAACGTTATAATTATACGATACTTTTGTGTTGTTAATTACATTTTATTTGCTAAATACACTCTTTTGAAAAAAAAAAAAAAAAAATCGAGCACCGAGAAGGACTTTTGCGATCGTGAGGAAATTTGGTATGCAAAAACATCTTCGAAATCGAACATGCAAATGATTAAAGTTTCAAGGCAAATGAACGGGAATTGCGATCACAGCGCGCATTTCTAATGCGCAATTTGCAGACTGTAAAACCAGTAACAGAGGCGGAAAATTTATCCTTTTTTGTTGCTGCCACTGTAATTCCGCGAAGAAGCAACTAAAGATGCCGTTACGACGATATCGATGACCTTATAGACAACTAAACGACTTCGAAGTAGTCGCATTGTAGGGTTGCGTGAAGCTGGGTGGTCATACCGAGCAATAGACCGCCACCTATAGCGTACAGACACTGCTGTACAAAGATGTTGGTAGCAATGGTGACTACAAAGGAAATTGCCGACAAAATGAAGGCTCTGGAAGGCCAAGGAGTACAAATGCGAGGCAAGATAGGATGATTGTTCGCCAGGCCCGAACCGTCCCAACGCTATCATTGTGGACTATTCAACGCATTACAGCCACGTCTGCTCTCTATTCAGAGACAGCAGCTACTTCAAGTATGCAGGGCCTACCGTACCACGTCAACACTAGCCCTACAACAACTAGCAGGAATTCCTCCCCTAGATTTGATAGTAGAAAGGAAGGCAGCTATCATAAGGGTTACCAGGCTGGGTCAAACTTCAACACTCTGGGGTCATAGTTATCACCACTCAGACTACGAGGAGCAAAACAACTGCAATAACTTCCATCCAACAGGCTTTTAATCTCTCCGACGGTACAGTATAAACGACCAACCAATTCAGAGGTACAGTAATAACCCTTTCACAGATGGCTCCAAAACTGAGAACGGCACGGGCAGCGCCTTCTGTAGACTATAAAATGGAGTTGTAACATTCGAGTGGAAAAGGAAATTAGGCTTGAACAACTCGGTATACCAAGCTGAGCTTCTAGCTATCAGTGCTGCAATTAGATATGCAAACACATGTCAACAGGAGAAATTCTCCATACTCAGTGATTCGGCATCAAGTCTGGCGGCTCCTTGGTCTCATATTAAGCGAACAACTTTGACAAGTCTTTTACAAAATTGGCAAAGTAGATGGACAGAGGCAGAGTTAGGACGAAGGACATTTCGCTTACTGCCAAAAGTTAACATGGAAATAAAGACCCACTGTGCTAACGTAACACAGTTCTTGACAGGTCATGGACCATTCCCAGTATACCTGAACAGATTCAGACTTAGGGATACTCCTTTCTGCGAATGCGGAGAGGAAGGCGACACGGACCATTATTACTTCCATTGGTCATACAAGAACCTGGCACTTGAGGGAACCAGCGGATTGTGCCTGGGCAATATGGACGACTAACACACTCAAAAACAGAATAGCCCTTGATAAAATAGAGAAAATCTCAAGACACTGCCTAAGCAGAAACAACCGTGAATAATATTATAATGTTTCAAATGTTCAGAACTTAAAGCAGATAACCATAATAACGCTTGTGCCTTGCAGTTATCAATATGTAAAAACTGTTATTAGTATATAATATTCAATCTTGCTACTCTGGAGTCTTCCCCGCCGCGATGGTATATAATTCCGTTTGGTTCATGTCCGTGGTCGGAAGCCATCATAGCGGTGCACTCACTCACTCATCTCCCGTGGTATCGTCCACCATCTCACGGCGCTTGTCTTTGAGGCAAGGTTACGCTCACAGAGGCCTTTAAAACGTTTGCTTTTGACCCCACAATATCGGCCGAGTCGTCTGGAGTAGTGTTGCAGCCGATCATCATGGCTGCCATCAGACTGCAGACTGGCATCGTATAGTGTTCAGCGAACACTCTTGAAGCAGATGGCCACCGTGTTCGTGTTGTCTGAAGAGGACGGGGCCAGCGGTCCCAGTCAGCCTTTGTTTTACAAAGCACACGGTTATAACCCCTGGTGTGATGTTGTGGGGGTGCTATTTCTTATAACAGCAGGTCATCTTTAGTCATCCTCCGTCCATCTTTAACAGCTCAAAGATATGGTGATACCATCCTGCGGTCGGTTGCATTACCCTTCATGGCACGTCATCCTTGGGTCATTTTCCAACAAGTTAATGCCAGACCACATACCGCTCGCTCGCATATCTCTGGACTGTGGAAATTTCATGGTCATACATACCTGCGGTTGATACTCTTTCTTGGCCAGCAAGGTCGCCAGCGTTTGGGACATGATAGGCCGCCAGATTTGGGCACTACAAAATATCGCAGATCTGGAGCAACAATTGATGAATGCCTGGCAGAATGTGTCGCAGGATGACATTGAGAACCTCTACCACTCTTGCCTTGACGAAGTCAAGCATGCATTGCCGCCAGGGGTGGTTCGACCAACTACTAATTTGAACACTCAATGGGTGATTGTGAGCCGTGAACAATTACTATGACCTTGATTTTTTTAATCATTTGATTATCTGTGTATGTTCACGGCTCACAATACACATATTAACAAATTCATAAAAAACAACCACTTCCTTCATAGTGCTTCGATATTTTTTTTTTTTTTTTCAAAAGAGTGTAGTTATCTTAAAATAAGGATATCTTGTATAAGTATTTTTTCTGTTATGTTTTAAGTATATTACGCTTAAGTCTGTTATTTTTTAAGTATGTATAAGTATTTTTTCTGTTATGGTTTAAGTTAATGCCTCCTTTTTAATTTTAGTGGACAAACAAGCTTTTGTAACGTGCGCTACGAATGATTCATATGCTCTAGGAGCACTCGTACTAGCCCAGACTCTACGAAATGTGCAAACGACAAGGAAATTAGCTATCATTATTACACCACATGTCTCTAACAAAATAAAGTAAGTTGGCTTTTCTTATTCTTCACAGTACTTTCCAGGGGATTTTAAGTAGTGTTAAAATGCTTAAGTTAAATTCTCTTCTGACTTTAAAAGCCATTTGGCGTAATGCTGCTGCATAAAATAAAGCGACGAAGTAATCTGACGGAAATAAGGTGACGACAGTGGTGAAAAATTAAATCTTTAAATCAAACTTTTAAAAGACATCTTTTCAAAAAAAAAAAAAAAAAAAAAAATCTGATGTGTACACCACATGACTTCCTTGTACGGAATATTAAATTATACACATTTTTTCTTGCATTTTATTTAAACTTATTAGATTGAATTAAACCTACTTCGCCGACAGCGCATAAACCACAATAGAATAAATGCATTCCTTAAAATTCACTTTGTTTACCATAGCGACACTCTGGCCCTAGGTTTACTAAACAGTATTATATTTCATTCATATTATAACTCAGAATGCACAAAATGTATATCATTTAAAGATTTTATCTAATCGTTGCCACGTGTTCTATTCAAATACTATAATAAAGCTAGAACTATGTATAAAAGAAATTAAGCAAACAAAACAAAACAGAAACAGTTTTTCACAGACGATTGAGTATTTCTCATTGAATTAATTCGGTTCTCACTTCGAGAGAAGGCAAAAATACATAAAAACTCAAAATATCTATATTAAAATTACGAAGTAAATTTCAAACGCTTATTTCCTCGAAAAAATTCCAGAAAGAATTAAGCATGATTTAATTGGCAATAATAAATGAATGCGTTATCTGCGTTTGTTGTTGCGAAGCTAAGTTTCTCTAGATTGGCAACAAATCCACTAGTCTCCTGTTTCAAATGTAAACATCAATGGCCGCCATTAAAAACAGGCTTAGCGGCAATTAAACAACTTTAAAATTGCTGATAATTCTAAAAATATTGCACACAGATTTCCTAAAGGCATAAAAATCCTTAACCGGAAGATAAAAACAACATAATTCAATCATTTTTAAAGCAAAAAATGTACAATTTACAAACATATAAGAGTAAAGAAACTGAGCCGTGTAATAGAGTGGATATATATATAAAATATATTTATATACGTTTGGTGCTGCCGATTGCAACCAAATACGAGGTGCACATCTACATGTTACAGCAGTCCTATATACAAAATTTCAACGTTCTGAGGCTACTCGTTTTTGAGTTATGCGAGATACGTACATACGTTCGTACAGACGCCACGAAAAATTTTTCTTCAGAATTCATTTTAAAGCAGTTTTAAAGCAGTTATAATTTTTTTGTAGGAAAAGAGTATTTTATTCTGTCCTTACGTACAGATATCACGCAAAAACATCGTTAAATTGCATTCGATAGCGGTCAAAATGGATATTTTCGTTGAAATATGCTGCCTGAAACTTTTCGCGATTACAATACTTCCTTTTTACTTCGTACAAGGAAGTAAAAATGACCTGAGAATGTAATGGTCATTTGAATTATTATTAAAATTATTCTAAACTAGCGGAAGTAGCCGATGGCAGTTTAGTTAAACTGAGTGTAATGTATCTAGCAACAGATAGAACAATACTGCTGTAAACCTTTTCTAATAACGATGCAAAAAATACGATTCATAGTCGTACATTTTTCAGTCTGATATGATATGGAATCCACATAAAGATTTCGATAGAAAAATAAACTAATTCTCTCTCATTATATCAGCAACGATGGCACGCAGTTTTTAGTGGTATTCGTCTTTCTAATCGAATGGTCGTAAAAGTTCCATCCAATGTTTCACCTATATTCAATTTTAGTCGATTCGATATGGAAGAAAATTGATCATAATTGATCAGAAATCGATAACTCGAACGAACAAACAGACATTCTTCTTTGTATATATATATACTAGAAAGCCCGGCGGTCATTCGAAATGATCACTGTTTTAGATATTATAAATTGTAATTCAAATGATTTGTGCAAAGGTGGCTGCTAATTCAAGCTGAATTACACAGGCCAGGCGGCGGTAGACAGTTATGAGCGCTGGAGATAAAAATGCTTTTTTACTTCCTTGTACGAAGTAAACAAGGAAGTATTGTAATCACGAAAAGTTTCAGGCAGCATATTTCACCGAAAATATCCATTTTGACCGCTTTCGAATGCAATTTAACGATGTTTTTGCGTGATGTCTGTACGTAAGGACAGAATAAAAGACTCTTTTTCTCCAAAAAAATTATAAAACTGCTTTAAAATGAATTCTGAAGAGAATTTTTTCGTGGCATCTGTACGAATGTATATACGTTTCTCGCATAACTCAAAAACGAGTAGCCTCAGAACTTTGAAAGCTTGTATATAGGACTACTATAACATGTAGATGTGCACCTCGTATTTTGGTTGCAATCGGCAGCGCCAAACATATATAAATATATTTATAAATATATCCACTCTGTTACCCGGCTGAGTGATCTCAGTTTCTTTACTCTTATATGTTTGTAAATTGTACATTTTTTTGCTTTAAAAATGATTGAATTATGTTGTTCTTATCTTTCGGTTAAGGTTTTTATGCCTTTAGTAAATCTGTATCCAATATTTTTAGAATTATCAACAGTTTAAAAGTTAATTCAGAAGTCAAACAACAAAAATCAGCGTTATATTTACAGCGCTGATTTTTGTTGTTTGACTTCTGAATTAGTATTTATTCGGCGTGTTATTGTGTCTTAATTTAAAAGTTGTTCAAGTGCCGCTAAGCCTAATAATTTTTTCGATGGCGGCCATTGCTTGTTTACATTTGAAACAGCAGACTAGTGAATTTGTTGCCAATTCAGAGAAACGTAGCTTCGCAACATCAAAGATAAAGCCTTCATTTAATATTGCGAATTAAATCATGCTTAATCCTTTCTGGAATTTTTTCGAGGAAATAAGTGTTTCAGATTTACTTCGTAATTTTTAATACAGATATTTTGATTTTTTATGTATTTTTGCCTTGTCGCGAAGTGAGAACTGAATTAATTGAATGAGAAATACTCAATCGTCTGTGGAAAACTATTTCTTTTTTGTTTTGTTTGCTTAATTTCTTTTATACATCGTTCTAGCTTTATTATAGTATTTGAATAGAACACGTGGCAGCGATTAGATAATTCTTCAAATGATATAAATTTTGTGCATTCTGCGTTATAATATGAACGAAATATAATGCTGTTAAGTAAACCTAGCGCGAGAGTGTCGCTATGGTAAACAAATAGAGTGAATTTTAAAGAATGCATTTATTCTATTGTGGTTTATGCGCTGTCGGCGAAGTAGATTTAATTCAATCCAATAAGTTTAAACGAAATGCAAGAAAAATGTGTGTAATTTAATATTCCGTACAAGGAAGTCATGTGGTGTACACATCAGATTTTTTTTAATGCAGTGTTGCCATTGCTAGCTTTGAAATCATTGAGTTTGTTAATCACAAATTTGTTAAAGGTTTACAAGATATGAAATAGATAATAG
Organism: Stegodyphus dumicola; assembly: GCF_010614865.2. Classification (NCBI taxonomy): domain Eukaryota; kingdom Metazoa; phylum Arthropoda; class Arachnida; order Araneae; family Eresidae; genus Stegodyphus; species Stegodyphus dumicola. The sequence goes on from NW_023313359.1 coordinate 39,859, forward strand.
AACAAATTTCATATTCGGGCGGTGGACTATATAATTAAAAATTGGACGGCTCTACGTACCTCTGTTTTATCACAATGCCCGAAATATCACAATGCCGATACATTCATGTATATTCATCATTATTTCATTTCTTTAAATATTGTACGGGTTCGCTATACATTTAATGCACAAGTCCGGTAATAGTTTCATTTTTTTTTTTTTTTTTTTTTTTTTTAATCAAAAGGAATATTTCGGAACTCTGGAATTTTCCACTTGAGATATTCGTACGAATATTCACAATATCACGCAGTATAATCAGAAGGTACATTTCAAACTACGTAGAACGTTAAACACAACGCTATGCAAAGGGCATCTTTTGAGAAAGCTAACTCGGACTTCTCAGGCGAAAATCTAACTCGCAATAACAACAACTAAGAAACTGAACTCAGATGCTCGCCCTCCGGCCTTTTATACTTTTCCATCCGCCGCCGAGATATTTCTCGTACTTTCTGCTTCTCGAAATAACTAGAAAGCAATACGAGGGTGTAATTACGGTTACAGCTAACGTATTGGTCAATTACATTTATTCAGTTACAATACTTATTACGGTAATACAGGGACCGAAGCAAAATGCCGCCAAATTTGCTGACTTTTGGTGTTGACTTAACCATAAAATAAGTCGCCAAAACTGTTGTCAGCTTGGCGACATCTCGCCAAATTACCGATTTACACATTCATTTCAATGTTAAATGCACTTGCCCCTTAGTTTACCGGCATAGCTTTCTCTTGAAATTTGTCTCGCCCTACATTACACAAAGAAATACAACAATTTTACTTATAATTTCCAATAATTCTATAAATGCAATAAATAATAATAAAAAAAAATCTGAAAGGTTTCAGCTTTTAAATTACGTCCAAAGGGGAGTTTTTTGAACATTTTATGTGTTACATTTATTTATTAAATATTACGTTCTTCGCACTTAAACCATAAAATTCAGTTCAACAGCAATATCGCAAAATAGTTTTAAAATGAGTATATCTTTAGAATTTCCGATAAAGAGACTCACGCACTGGAAATAAAAATATTTTTTCTGTGCAACGTTGCCATGGCTCGCTTTGAAATCCTGGAGTTTGTTAATTAAAAATTCGTTAAAGTTTTACAAAATATGAAATAGATAATAAAGCAAATTCCCAATTGTAAATTTGGGCTTCCACATGCCCATATTCGTAGGAGGATTACGTCATTCAAAATTCGATGGCTCTATGTACCGTTGTTTTATCACAATGCAAGAAATATACATAACATTCATGCAGATTTTTCATTATTTATTTACTTCAAATATGATGCAGGACTCTAAGATTGGGTGGCAACAGTTTGAAAAGTGAAACGAACATTTATAGTGAACCAACGCAATATGGCAAAACGAAAACAATAGTCCTTCAGGGACAAAGCCCCTTTGGACTAATAATTCTTTTAAAATTAGCTGTTTAAGTACAAAATTCATAACAGTGTAATATAGGGCGATAATATTTGGTGGCAACAATCTGAAAAGTGATTAAACGGTTTTAGTGATTCGGCACAAAATGGCATTTCGAGACTGCCATTCTGGGCTAACGCGCCTTTGGGCCAAATAGCCTTCGAATTTATGTAATTGGAAAGTTAATAGCGCAAAGCATCAAAGTTTATTGCGTGAGTGACTTCCACTCGTATTAAGTGGACATTAGTTACGATGGAAGAACTCGAAAGATGTTTTTCCCTTAGAAGAACATCCAAATGCAACAGGCGCATATTTATGTTACACATTGGCAAAATTGCTGAAACTGTATGCTGCAGTCACAAGAAAACAAATCCGGGACTGATCACTTTACGTTCAGTGATCCTAGCGGCTTGGTCAACAAATATATAAGTCATCGAAACAGAAGCTGAAAGACTGCCTTTAGATTTCATAAACTGTAGTATTCATTTTCCAGAACTAGTCTGTAGCTATATCAAGGCCATTAGAACTGAAGCCGAGCGATTCTTTTTAGATTTCGTAAAATATACGTATCGATTTTCTAGACACAGTCAGTTTCTGTACCGTAATTTCCTCTATTTATTTATACTGTCAAGAAATCTGATAAATGATTCCCTTCTCAAGCTTGTATTGAATTTGAAAAGAGCGCTGAGGGTTAATCATCTTTCTTCTTACTCTTTATCAATATATTGCAAATTCTGTAGAAGTGGATTTTTGCCGAATGAAAAAATGAAGCAGTCTGAAAATTTTATGAAAAACCTTGGTATAAATAATATATTTCTTAGACCACTGTTTTTTTTTTCCGTCACGCATAAACAATCCTAGTGTCTTTATTAATTTATTACCGAAGAGAGAAATTTCTAATCCTTAAAATGCATATACCTTGTTCAGATAACTTTGAAATCTTATCGCAATCAATAACTTAATCTTGTAGAGATATTATGATATTTTTGGAAGCAGGAGACATGAAAAATAAGCAATGCCTTCGCCGGGACTCGAACCACGGACCTCTCGAATACGCGTCGAGCGTGCTGGCCACTGCTCCACGAAGGCATGCTAAGAAGGCGGAGAAATACTTTATAATTTAACATAATCTAGATACAGATGCCGCCCAGATGGTTAGGGGAGCCTTCTGCGGTAGGGAAGGCACGGGTTCGAATCCCGGAGAAGGCATGAATGTTTGTAGATGTATAGTATTTTTGCGTTATGGGGACACTCTAAACACATGGCGAGTCGAACGTCCTCACGTGTGGTTTGGTGGAAGGGGAGAGGGGTAGGAGACCCTCGGATTCCTTTTCCCACCGCGGTGCTCTCCCTCAAAGGGCTGATTGGTTGGCAAAACAAGCTACACATCTTCAAGTAATTACTCCAATGATACTTCTTAAGTCATTTTACAAGAACAAAAGTAGGGATGATACAATACTCGAGTGGAATGTACTATACAGGAATTCTACTACTGCCTTTTTTGACTAAACTCTATTTTCTTTCCATTCCTCACAGACTGAATAATAACACTTTTCTGCAATTTAAAGTTACTCAATTTCTAACTGGACATGGTAAAGTCAATTCATATCTGAAGAGATTTAGATTATCTAGTACAGACTTGTGTTCATGCAGTTTCAGGGGAGTGCAAAATGTCGAACATTTGTTGTTCTATTGTTCAAAGCTCAAGGAAGGACGAAAGGAACTCATTTCTAGGTTTAAACTCTGTGAATATTACATTTCCTCCCCCTCTTCACGTATTTGTCCAACATAAAATGGCTTTCTCTTTCTTCTGTAAATTTATCTCTTACGTATCATCTGTGAATTTGTAAGTTTATTTTATTTTGTGTTGTGTTGTTGTATTTGTTTTTTTTTTTACTTACCTCTGTAAGCCTTGTGTAATACTATGTGGTGCACAAAGTTTCAAAATTTTCAATAAAAAAAAATTAAAAAAAAAAAAAACCTCCGTGACGTTTTGGCAACCATCCTTTCATGAAATTCATGAAAAATATTTAAAAAATGTGTAAACTTATAAAAGATTTAATTCTCGAACTAATCTACAATATCATTTAAATTCAGAAGCATAAGCAAATCAAGTGCAAAACCAATCAATGAAAATAAATTCACTAATTTAGCAAATTAAAATTAATCCAAACAATTTTTTAAAAATGCATAAGTGAATGACTGTTGAGCAGGCAGGAGACAGTCTTACCAAGGGGAAGTTGCCTCCAAAGCTAACTCTCCAATCATTCAATTCGTGTTTCGTGCAGGCAAGGGTAAAAGTCAAAACCAAAAGTAAAAAGTGAAGAATGCCCAAAAAGAAATACCAATAAAGTGGTACCCTTAGAAATTAGCATTTAAGAATTAAAGTACTAAAAGGAAAATACTAATGAGGTCTTTTGAGAAACAACCAACACATTAAATTAAATTCTGAAATTCCAACTTACAGCCATTTTAAATTATTCAGTAAAAAAACATTACGAGGAACCAAAGCAGGTAATAAACAAAAAAATATAAACTTCTTTCAACAATAGATACAAAAAAGTTAAAGGATAAAATTAATAATTACTTTCTAACTGAAAATTTCACTAAAAATATAATTACTTGGTTGCATACTTGTAAGCACAATTTCTTAAAATTACTTAATTTGTAATTCTTAAATTTGTAAAACAGCATTTTACAGGACACAATATTATCAAAGACCTTATTATTGACTTTTGCAATTATAATTTCTCTACAAATAACAAATACAATAAATATTACTTCAAAATCAATTTCCTTCATCCTAACTATGATCATATTCAGTTTAGCAAAATTTTCAGAAAAAGTCAACAACTTTTTCCAAGTACTTAAGTACAGATCTCACCAGCTTTCAAGTATCAAATACCTCTTAGTAAATTGCTAATTAACCATCATGAATTAGCTTCTTCAGCCCATTGATACTGCAAAGAGCTTCAATACAAAGATTTCATAGATAAATTTCATCAACATATTATTACAGGCAATTTAGCAATAGTTCGAAACCAAAATTTAAGAATTTTAATGGAAAAAGGTACCAAATTTAGACCAGTATTAAAAATTAACAAACCTCACAGTTTTAAAGTTTCATAAAAATATAGACGAATTTATAGTTAAAACTAGTTTCAAATTAAATATTCCAAATTCTACCTTTATGGCTTGGAAACATGCAGTATTAGAAGAATTCAAGCAAAGAATTCAAAGAATTGAATTTAATAGCAATTTACAGTGGAATATTCTCTTTCCTCTTTTACAGGATTTAAAACAAAAGTTCATAATCACCAAAATTGACAAAGCCAATAATAATTTTAGCATAATATGAAAATTTTTTATGTCTCATTAATTAATACTGAACTAAATAATGCTATTACTTACAAACTCACCAATATACAAGAAAATGTTATTGCAAAAAAGCTTAAAACATTTCATAAGAAACTGCAAATTTCACAACCATCTAGCTACAATAGCTATATGCTCTCCCAAAATTTCATAAATCACCACTCAAATTTAGATTTATTGCTAATGGTACAAATAATTATAAAAAGAATATAGATTACATATTTGCAATTATACTTAAAAAATCCGTAATTTAATCCAACAACTCGTTAACAAACAACACAATTATAGTTGGATTATTTATAATAATGCTCCAGTTCTCAGCAGTTTTAAAAGTTTAACAATCAAGAACATTAACTGCTATGACTTTGAAAACCTTTATACTTCTCTACCATTAGAAGAAATTTTTACTATTTTAATGCAACTCCCACAACTTTTTCCTGACATACTTGACATCCTTTGTATTGAAAGATGGAAAAATTATCTGAATTGTGCATTATTTAATAACTACATTAAATTCAATAATAAGATCTTTCAGCAAGTTAGAGGAATTCCTATGGGAGCAAACAGTTCTACACAAATTTGTAACCTATTTCTTTTTACTTTTGAATATAGATTCCAACTAAGTTTAAATAAAAATGAATTAAAGCTATTTGCACATACTTTTAGATACATAGATGATATTATAACTTTCAATAATAATTCTACTTTTGAGCAATTCAAAATTTACCCAAATAGTTTAACACTTAATAAAACGGTTACCAATCAAGATTCTATTGAATACCTAGACCTGCAAATTATTAAACACAGCAAAATTAAATTATATGATAAAAGAAGGAATTTCCATTTTCATACTATTAAACTAATTAATTGGAACTCTAATATCTCTAGAAAAGTAATAGAAAACACATTTCATAGCCAAATAATCAGAATAAAAAATATATGTACTGAAATAGACGAATTAAAGTAAGAAATAATAAAGCTAATTAATGTTCAAGTTGATAACCAAGTACCACCAAAATTTATTAATTTATATATTAAAAAGGGCAGGCATTAACTTTATAATTTTTTGATTCTTTTTGATATGATAACATTACCTTAAACCTTAGCTGGAGGGTAATGAAGGATAAAGAAGAGAGAGAAGTTATTTGTAAATTTTTACTGTAAATAAATTTGTAAATATGTATATTTAATTAATAGTGGATTCTTTCCTTTTACTAATAAAGGGCCAACTCTTTTCAAAAGTCTTAATTATAGCCCTAATTGAGTGAAGATTTTAATCTTCTTCTTCTAATTTTCCATACTTTAGCCAGTATTTAGTTAAGTTTTGATATACCAGTTGAAATCAAGTTCATTAAACTTACAATATTTTCTTTCATTAAATTTAACTTCTTTAAGGAATTTTTGAGAATTTTCTAGGAATTTTTTCAGAAGTTTTTTTAAGGACTTCGTTTCAAAAAATTTTGGAAAATTTTTAGACTTTTTAAATTTTGCTTTAAAACTTAAATTTTAAAACATTTTATTTTTACTTCATTACTTTAATTATTTGCATTACAATATTTACACAATTTTTTAACAGAACACGCATTTCATTACAAACAGTTTACATTTCTTAATTCACAATATCACTTTACTCTATTTTACTTCCAGCAACTTGATTGGCTTAACTCCCTAAATTGATCGTTAAAATTAAAACTTGAATTACATACCTTTAGGATTTTTAAGTTTAAATTTTTTTCTAGATTTATTTTTTTATATTTTAATTAATGTTTGCAAAAAAAATTTTAATTTTAAAAAGATAGCAGCTTGGCACTCAACTTTACCTACATAAGAGCCATCTATATAATTAATTTGAAGAACACACTTACTTCTCTTTAAAAACACTTTTGCAAACCCCAACCCTCATATAGTAGGTAAGTTAGAATTAAAACTTACTATTTACTTGCTTTAAGTATTTTTAAAATTTTTATGTAGTATTTAAGTATTTTCTAGAAATGAAATTATATTTTTAAGTATATATTTGTTTTTAAAAATTGTGAATTAGTTCTTTTTGTTTCTTATTGGTTTATATGTATTATGTATAATTCTTTTTTAGTTTCTTTTTATTGATATGCATATTCGTGTCGGGGAGGTTTCTGTAAACAAGGGTTTCTAAAATGCATTGGTTTCTAGATTATTTTTTAAAAAAAAATTGATTTTTTTAAAATTTTTTTTTTTTTTAAAAAAGGTTTAATTTAATACTTGACTTTACTTGCTTGTTTCTCAAAAGACTTCATTAGTATTTTCCTTATAGTACTTTAATTCTTTAAATGCTAATTTCTAAGGGTACCACTTTATTGGTATTTCTTTTTGGGCATTCTTCACTTTTTACTTTTGGTTTTGACTTTTACCCTTGCCTGCATGACGAAACACGAATTGAATGATTGGAGAGTTAGCTCCCCTTGGTAAGACTGTCTCCTGCCTGCTCAACAGTCATTCACTTATGCATTTTTAAAAAATTGTTTGGATTAATTTTAATTAGTGAAATTAGTGAATTTATTTTCATTGATTGGTTTTGCACTTGATTTGCTTATGCTTCTGAATTTAAATGATATTGTAGATTAGTTCGAGAATTAAATCTTTTATAAGTTTACAAATTTTTTAATATTTTTTTTTAATTTTTTTAACTTTGGCTTTAATTTGCTTTTTTACTTTTATACGTGTTTTGTTAGTTATTTAAATTTAAAATTTGTTTAAATTTAAATTTCATTTCTTGCAGCAATGGCGCAAAGAATTATTTAATTGAATTTGTTTTTAAATTAAATTTAATTAAATTCAATTTCTTATTAAACAATAAAATGTATATATATACATATAAATATTGCCATTTTGCACAACTTATTGGCTATTTGTATTAAATATGCACACATAAAAAATTTTTAATTAAAAATTGGTTACCATTTTAATTATCAAAATTTAAGTTATAATATTTAAAATCTAAAATTTAGTCTGAAATTTGGGTCTGTTTAAGTAAGATCAATTTCTTTATGTCTGGCCTTATTTCACTTAGCTTTAACCGTAAATGAGGATGCGCTTTTAATTTTGTTCCGTGTTTATTTTTCAAATATAACGTGGAAGAAAATCCTTCTTCACACAAATAGGTTCTGCAAAAAGTTGATAAAAATGTAATAGCTCAATTTGAAATGCCTTTAAATTCTTTTTCTCGGTTCAGCCAAAATTTAACGAGAGTGTTATTTTTGAAATCGTCCGTGCTAGTTCGATCGCTGGAAATATCTATCAATTGTTCTTTTCCTTCACAAGGTTTTTAAACTTGGTTAAAAATACTGTGTTTCTTTGCGTATACCTGGTTGAGAATTCCTGGACTAGACAACACCAATATCGCTGTAGCTGATTTTTTTTTACCGTAATAAGCTGTAATAATTAAAAATTTCATTAAGATCAGAAACATTTGGAACATAAAAACAGTTGAGTTTTATTAATGAATATATCCACGAAAATGTTTGATTTCCATATATATCCAATAACTAAAAATATAAAACCTTCTTTAATATAAATTAGTTAAAGAATTTCAGAACTGCTTATTTTCTCCATTATGAACGTAAACAAACTAATAAATTTATTAGATACGAAGATCATACATTAGTACAGTATAGGATGCCCCATCAAGACTGTACAAACCATACCATACAAGATGAATTTGTTCCATGGAAAAGAAATTGGTATTTTTTTCAGAAAAAGTCCGATTTTATGTCAAAATACCTATGTTATAATAATGCTATATATAAATCTAATATATATTCTAAGTCGCACTTTCAAGACATAAAAAATACAAATTGAATTTTGTCAATCGTACCAAGAGAACGGGAAATACAGACCTGTCCCCATTTTTTTTTTTTTTTTTTTTTTTTTCCCGGCTTTGTTTCTTCAGTGCACCTACAGCCATTAAAATTTGAATAACGTAATCTTCCATAGAATACGGACATGTGGAAGCCCTAATTTGAATTCGAAATTTGTTTTATTATGTATTTCATATTTTGTCAGACGTTAAAGAACTTTTTTTAACAAATTCAACGATTTCAAAGTGAGCAATAAAAACACTGTACGGGAAAAAAAAAAAAAAATCTCCAGCGCGCGAGATTCTGTATCGGAAATTCTAACGATAGGCTCATTTTAAAACTATTTTGCGATATTTCTCTTGAACTGAATTTTAAAGTTTGAGTACGTAGAACATGATACTTAATAAATAAAGGTAACACACAAAACGTTAAAAAAACGCCCCTTTACGTGCACCTCGTCTTTTGGTTGCAATCGGCTGTAGCAAAAGTATATAAATATATGTATATGTATATCCACTCTGTTACTGGGCTCAGTGATCTCAGATTCTTTATTCTTATATGTTTGTAAATTCACATTTTTTGCTTTAAAAATGATTGAATTATGTTGATCTTATCTTCCGGTTAAGGTTTGTGTGCCTTTAGTAAATCTGAATGCAATATTTGTAGAATTATCATAAATTTAAAAGTTGTTTAAATGACGCTAAGTCTAATAATTTTTGCCATGTCAGCCATTGTAGCAATTTGTAGCAATCTGGTTTTTAAGCAGCAGATGTTTTGTAGCAATCTGTTGCTTTTAAGCAACAAGAAGAAAGGAGATGAGCACTTTGACGAACGCCGTTTCCTCCAGTCCAGTGTGTCGGCCATTCCTTGTTTACATTTGAAGCAACATAATAGTAGATTTGTTGCCAATCTAGAGAAAGTAAGCTTCGCAATAACAAAGATAACGCCTTCTTTTGTTATTGCGAATTAAATCATGCTTAATCCATTTTGGAATTTATTCGAGCAAATAAGTGTTTAAGATTTACTTCATAATTTTCAATACAGACATTGTTAGTATTTATGTATTTTTGCCTTGTCGCGAAGTGAGACCTGAATTAATTGGATGAGAAATACTGAATCGTCTGTGAAAAACTGCTTTTTTTCGTTGTTGTTGTTTATTTCTTTTATACATCGTTTTAGATTTATTATAATATTTGAATAGAACATTCTTGAAATGATGTAAAATTTGTGCCTTCTGAGTTAAAATATGATTGCAATGTAGCGCTGTTAAGTGAACCTAGCGTTAGAGTGTCGGTATGGTACGGTAAACAAATGTAATGAATTTTAAAAAGTGCATTTATTCTATTGTGGTTTATGCGCTATCGGCGAAGTAAATTTAATGGTAAACATATAGTGAATTGTAAAGAGTGCATATTTTTCTATTGTTTATGCGCTACCAACAAAGTAGATTTAATTCAATCTAATAAGTTTAAATGAAATGCAAGAAAAAATGCGTATAGTTTAATATTCCGTACAAGGAAGTCATGTGGTGCACACATCAGATTTTTTCGTACTGTGTTGCCATTGCTCCCTTTGAAATCGTTGAGTTTGTTAATCAAAAATTCGTTCAAGTTTTACAGATTATGAAATAGATAACAAAACAAATTCCAAATTTGGGCTTCCAGATCCCCATATTCGAATAGAGGACTGCGTCATTCAAAGTTGGATGGCTCTAGGCACCGTTGTTTCCTCCCAGTGCTAGAAACATTCACGCAGCTTCTTCAGTATTTAATTTCTTTAAATGTAATACATGGCTATAATATTTGGTGGCAACAGTTTGAAAAGTGAATTGACGCAAAATGTCTTATTGAAAATAATAGCCCTTCTGGGCTAAAAATTACTTTAGATTGCAGGTTCATTTACTTTAGATTGCAAAAAGTTCATTTACTTTAGATTCAATTACTTTAGATTGCAAAATATGTGTTTGCCTAAAATGAAGGATACAATTAAAATTATTTTAAAAAAATTCAAGAAAATTGTTCAATGTTACTTTTATTCGCTGCTTCATTCAGCGGCATTTCTTCGTAGCAATAATTTTTAATGTTTTGATCTCTAAAAGTATGATTTTCTCCCTTATTTACGAGAAGAATTGTCTCCTCTTTCCTTAGGTGTCTTTTGGGCAAATCTTTTGATGTTGTCAAAGAAGTGGATGTTTTGGACAGCAAAGATGAAGCCAATTTAGCCATATTAACCAGACCAGATTTGGGCGTCACATTCACAAAATTCCATTGTTGGCGACTGACCCAATTCGAAAAATGTGTTTTCTTTGACGCAGACATAATGGTAAGTACGCTTTCTTTTGAAAATTAAAAATTATCGAACTTTAGAACTGTTTTTGAATTCTAAGATTTAAGCATTAATATTGCTGCGTTCTACGGATTCGTGGATTTGGAGAGATTGACGATAACACTTGATAAAGCATCGAAGCACAATTTATTCGCCAGTATTACATGGAAGCGTTGCAAAGACACGTTTACACGTGTTAAAAACCTATTACAAACACGCCGAAACAATCAGCAACACAGCATTCAGGCTACCAGCCTGTAACGGTGAACACAGCTTCACGGCAAAACACTAAAGTACAGCTCCCAACACGGTTGATGTTTCTCGGAGCTCAAGACACTACTACTGAACTGTGCATATTGCAAGATACTCGCACGATACCCTCCTGATACACAGCTTCCCCGCGTACAGTCAGGATTTATATAGCTTTTGACCTGCCTTTGAGAACATTCTGGTGCACACCGGTAAGAATTCGTTCTAGAATGTTCTAGTTCCATCTATGGCATATCGCCGATTTTGTCGCCAAATGGGCGATTTCTGGGATTCCAGATATGGGGACCCTGTCTTTTCTTGCCATTCTTGGCGCTTTTTACAAGAGTAAGAAGAATTGGATTTTTGTCAATTTTCTTTGACTTTTTAAGTGAAAATAGGTCGATGTGTACATGGATAAAGTCAAGCGTGTGCGCAATGCCATTTTTGTGCAGTTCTGGGATGTTTTTTTAAGTGAAAATAGGTCGACGTGTGCATGGATACCGCGTATGCGCAATTCTTAAAAACGCGCGAAGCAGTGGGCGATTCTGCACTTTCTCCCAATTTCGCAGCTAATCTTCGTCATGATTAAGCACTTTTGTTCCATAAAAAATCTAGCATAAGCGTAATTTGGCTAGCAGATTGTTGGAAAAATGTTGAGTAAAAAAAAAATGCCTTTACTTCGTGAAAACAAAATGGCGTCCCCCCCCCCCCAAAAAAAAACTAGAAGGTTGCTGTAGCAGGGTTGGTCGCCAAATTTTCGCCAAAAAATCGCCAATTTACCATAATGCGAAGAGTCAGCAAAAAATTAAACCTGTAAGGTATTTCTCCCGCTTTCTTAACGAGCCTTCGTGGTGTGGTGGTCTGCATGCTCAGCGCGTAATTGAGAGGTCCGCGTTTCGATTCCCGGCGAAGACGTTGCTAATTTTTCATCTTGCCTGCTTCCCAAAAAAAAATACCTAATGTCTCTACAAACTATGCGTTTAGAGATAGATGACAATTATCAATAAGCGAACTCCCCCAGTGGCTGAATGGTTAAAAGACCGCTGCATACTGGTAGTTCGACGTGGTTTTGGTTCGAATCCCGGTGAACAGGCTGGCTACGTGACTGACTGTCATGGATTTGCCCATTTGTAACGTGAATAAGAGCCAGTTTCCTTCAGAAAGTTCTCTCTTCCGTCTTCTTGGACTTCAGAAAGTTCACTTCTCTGAAGCAGATAGCCGTTCACCAAGTGAAGCAAGATTCTTGCTTCACATATTAGAAAATAGAATCGTGTTGTTTTTAATTTCAAGAACAATTAATGTTTAACATGTATTTAAACTGCTGTTTAAAATCACTAAATATTATAATCCCTAATTTTTATTTTAAATGACATACCTAAATCTGATCTGTTTGTAGCCAAATTAATTTTTCTGCAACTTCAGAACTTGAAAATCATTATAAAGACAATGTGGCGATATTACGTATTTTTGCAAACAACTGTGTAAATAATATGAATTTTTCAGAGCCTGGTCGAATTCGTTCAAAAACCTCTGCAGAGCATTTCTAATTTTAACGCTATCTACAAAAGACAATATTATTCGATTTCTATTACACGTTATCAAATGTCTAAAATTTTATTCCGAAGCTGTTAACAATAGATTTTAAGAACAAAAGCATTAAAATTACTGCATATCAATTTAATTAGGTTTGTGTAAAATTTGTAAAACCAGTTGTCCAATTTATGTGAGAGATGCTTTCTGCTTTATTTCACGCGAGTACGGAAATCGAAACTTCTTGTGTTTATTTTACATTTTTATCTTTGTTTAAGTGTCTGAGCGGTAAAGCCGCTGAATACAGGTAATTCGATCCGAGGTTCGAATCCCGCGAACGGGCTGGCTGCATGGGATTTTCGCATTTTTCCCCATGTGTAAAGTGTTAATACGAGCCAGTTTCCCTTATACAGTCCTTCACGAAGGCATCCCTCCCTTCCGTGTAGTGCCATAGGGCGGAATGCGTAATAATAATACCTTTGTTTAACCCGCCAGTGTTCTAATCAATAAGATTGTTTAATACAGGCCACCAAGGTTATTATACTGCAAGGTTTCATTTTCTGTGACGTCACTGACTCATAGTCTGCCCAGAAGCAACTATTGCCTGCTTTCTTTATGTCGTTTCTCCTGCTTTATACCCCAAATGAGTCACTGAACTCGAGCGTTGGAAAGCGCTTAGTCTGGATTTATTCTTGTAAAAGCAACAAAAATCAACTCTAAACTGCCCAGAACAGTGTACTTACTGAAGCAAAGTTACAGATTGCGGCCTTGTATACTCGTAACAGTAAGATACATAAAGAACTAAAAATTATTTAGATAAAGATTTATAATCGTCATATAGCTAAATGTTTTCACGAAAGCCAAGAGTGAACCAACAGTTCTAAAATAGAAATATGTAACTATTAATATAATGTTAATACTATCGAAAGGCCAATGCCTGTATTAAATACAAATATAATTGCATAATATATATATATATATCGTAATGGGGTTAGCTTGATTCGATGTTCAAATAAATGAAATTTCCCTTGAAAAGCCAGTTTGGAAGTCGAATTGGGCTAATTTACCATTTTCCGCTTACTTTTTATCTGTTTCTGTATTTTAATGTTTTACATGTCTAATGGTTTGATTTTCATATGTATTAATTTTTTTAAAACGTGTTGAACCTTTTGGAGCAGCAGCTCTTGGTAACTTTTAGGCGAGCTTGCTACAATTATTATATATATATATATATATATATATATATATATATATATAGCAGAAAACACAAAAAAGTTTTATAAAGAAAAATACATAATCATTCCAAGAATTTTCGCGCATTATGATCAGTAAATACACAATGAAAGAAATTTAGAATCAATTTATAATGGAGACCAAAAATTTAAATTCAAATAAATAAATTAATTAAAAAATCCTATATATGTAGAATTATAGTTCTTTAAATATTAAAAGAAAAAATAAAATAAACCATATCAAGGGGGGGGGGAGAACATGAAGGAAGAAGAATCTAATTAATTTCGATGTAACGTCGTCAGAAGGAGGATACATCGAAATGAATTACAATTCCTTTTCTATAACTGGATTACGGGAAGTGCCTTTAGGGCAACATTTTTATTGAGCCGAACACTTTGAGAAATTCACATTATCCCGGAATAACGATACCAATATCGATACGCATTACTTTTTCTCGCCTGCTGCTGCTTTAGTAAACCATGTCTCTCACTTCGGCTTCCTTCGCAGTCGTTTAGAATGTGAATTGTATATACAGAAATTGTGGCGCTCATTTAACATCCTAAGTATTGTACCAGTTTTAAGCAAAAATGTGTTTCTGAATAATTGCTCCTGTGGAAAATAAAAAATCTGATGTGTACCCCACATGACTTCCTTGTACGGAATATTAAATTATACGCATTTTTTTCTTGAATTTCATTTAAATTCATTGGATTGAATTAAATCTACTTCGTCGACAGCGCATAAACCACAATAGAATAAATGCACTCTTTAAAATTCACTATATTTTGTTTACTATAACAACACTCTGAATGCACAAAATTTATATCATTTGAAGAATTATCGTTGCCACATGTTCTATTCAAATACTATAATAAAGCTAAAACGATGTGTGAAAGAAATTAAGCAAACAAAACAGAAAAGAAACAGTTTTTCACAGACGATTAAGTATTTCTCATTCAATTAATTCAGTTCTCACTTCGCGACAAGGCAAAAATACACCAAAACTCAAAATATCTGCATTAAAAATTACGAAGTAAATCTTAAACACTTATTTCCTCGAAAAAATTCCAGAAAGGATTAAGCATGATTTAATTCGCAATAATAAATGAAGGCGTTATTTTAGAGTTGCGAAGCTTAGTCTCTCTAGATTGGCAACAAATCTACAATTCTGCTGTTTGAAATGGAAACAAATATGTCCGCCATGTTATTTAAAACTTAACCGCTCTTAAACAGCTTTTAAATTGTTGATAATTGTACAAATATTGCTTCCAGAATTACGAAAGGCACAAAAACCTTAACCGGAAGATAAAAACAACATAATTCAATCATTTTTAAAGCAAAAAATGTACAATTTACAAACATATAAGAGTAAAGAAACTGAGATCACTTGAGCCGGGTAACAGAGTGGATATATACATAAATATATTTATATACGTTTGGCGCAGCCGATTGCAATCCAAATACGAGGTGCACATCTACATGTTATAGCAGTCCTATATACAAAATTTCAACGTTCTGAGGCTACTCCTTTTTGAGTTATGCGAGATACGTACGTACATACGTTCGTACAGACGCCACGAAAAATTCTCTTCAGAATTAATTTTAAAGCAGTTTTATAATTTTTTTGGAGAAAAAGAGTCTTTTATTCTGTCCTTACGTACAGATAGCATGCAAAAACTTCGTTCAATTGCATTCGATAGCGGTCAAAATGGATATTTTCGTTGAAATATGCTGCCTGAAACTTTTCACGATTACAATCCTTCCTTTTTACTTCGTACAATTAAGTAAAAAAGATGTTTTAACCATCAAGCTAATTGTGATTTTCCCACCTGTCTAAGCAACAGCCATCGACCATGACTAACGAGTGAACTGGTTTTCATTTTCCGCAAAAAATACTATAAGGCAATTCTGCCACCTTCTTGGCATGCCTTCGCGGTGTAATGGCCACCACACTCGGCGCGTGTCCGTGGTTCGAGTCCCGGCGAGGACATTGCGTATTTTTTACCTCTCCACGTTCAAAAAAATCCTAATGACTCTGCAGACGCAGCAGACAAACATAGATCCCCGACCCAGGTTCGACTTGCGGACCCATACGGAGTTTTGGATATCTATGGTCCAGGGGACCTCGTCCTCGCAAGCGACATCCCCGCAGTCTTCGCCCGGCTTTATACAAAGCATTGGGCAGAACAAATCGTAGATATGAATTGAACTTAGTCAGTTTGCCTCCGGGCACCACTCCGGTTAAACGTACGTCGTAAAGTGCGCTCTGACCACTCTGTCAGCCTCTATCACGCGAACTGAATGGGGTCAAACCCCCTGGGACTTTGTCGACGATCTCCAATCTAGCTTCATCACAACCGAAGGAACAGACACGACAGTACCAGTACGGTGCCTGCCAAGCCTGAACCAACCTGAGTACAATACTCGGGTTCTAGTCCTGTGAAGTCAAATTATATACCCCGTGGTTGAGACTGCCTAGGTACAAATTCTAATCAGTGCTTCCCAGGAATTCTCCCGAGTCAAACCCCCGAGGGAGACTAATGACTCTACAGTGGCGCCGAACTAAAAAAGGTGTTGGATTATGATGCTCCACCGCCAGGATTTGGCGATTGGGTTCCGTAACACCCAGTCGCCCTTTAAAAGGGGGAGTATGTAAGGTATTTCTGCCGCCTTCTTAGCATGCCTTCGGGGTGTAATGGCCAGCACACTCGGCGCTTATTCGAGAGGTCCGTGGTTCGAGTCCCGGCGAGGGCATTGTTCATTTTTCATTTCTTCACGTTCAAAAAAAAAAAAAAAAATCCTAATGACTGTACACTAACACGATCACGAAGATCCGGGAGGTTGAAACCTATGCAACTGATACCAGTGGGAAGTATCTGGAAGTTCACAAGTAAATGAGTGAAAGATATCCGGAAAGTTTATCATCCACGATATATTGATTTCAGTGCATCGTCGGAAGTGTTTCAAAAGGAAAGAAAGAGTCGTAGATCACTGAGCAAGCAGTGCCGCCCAACCGGTACAGTGGTTAGCGTCCCTGTCTGCCGTGCCGAAGCGCCCGTGTTCGAATCCCGGAGCAGGCTGGATGTTTGTAAATGTGGAGTGGCCGTTGCGGCAGGGGGGCACTCCAGATATGCGGCGAGCCGAAAGTCCTCTCGAGAGGTTGGTGGTAGGCAGAAATAGGTGGTGGCGAAATCGCACTATCACCTGTATGGTGCACAAGGTTGTTGCCAACGGCAGGCGTAAACTTGCTCTCCTTGCCACAAGGAATTTCGTGGGCTGTGAGCATTAGCAACAACAACAACGACAGAAGAAGTTGTAGTTTTCGTGCTCATTTATTATCAGCGATTGAGTGAGTGTTTCAGAAAGAAACTAGGTCAAGGTCAGCGCTCAAACATCGTGTGTCTGCTCAACGCGAAGGGATAAAAAGTCACGTGCTCCGTTTTACAAGTTCAAAAATCATCAGTTACTTGATTTCAGTGTGTTACAAAAAGTGATCACCTTTTTTTTTTTTTTTTTTTTCCAAAATTTATTCAAAAAGTGAAGTAATTATAATGTTTTATGATTTACAGATAATGTTTTCTGTTTTTAGGTAAAGGATTTATTGATTTTAACGAAATTTTAAATGCAAACAAGATATTAGTCCAAAATATTCCAATCTGAAATTGTCTTTGTGGGCGAAGATAAATTCACATGTCCAGTTGTAGAGACATAAGGAATTTTCGGAAGCCAGAGAGATGAAAAATATGCAACCGCCTTCGCCGGGAATCGAACTACGGACCTCTGGAATACCGGCCCAGCGTGCTACCGTTACACCACGAAGGCACGCTAGGGAAGTGGGAGAAATACCTTATACGGTTTTTGATGGAACATAAGGTTATCCCACTGATCCCAGTGATTAACGTTCTTTGAGAAACACTGTATTCTAAAAAAAATTAGCTTTAATTCCAAATTGCCTAAAAGGAGAAGCATTGACGTTCTGTGTCCGTGGATATATCGAAATAAATAGTTGGGATCTATTACATGATAAATTCTCGTATATTTTTCTACTTCTGAACGTGTTAACTTTGATGATTTTGTCTCGCTTCTTTACAGTAAATTTGAAGACCTTGATAAGTATTACAGACAAAAACTAAAATTAGGGTCTGCTTTGAAACTAAGCAATCAAATTCTTATAGAGTCGCTGGCTCAAGGTTTTGAGGAGCAATATCGTATATTATTTATTAGCTTTCCGAAACATAACTTCCCTTCCAAACTGGATTACGCTAGCACGAAAATTATTCCCAACTTCAGGCTGAGCTGAAGAATAACAAAGCACCAGTAAAAGTGCCCAGATTTTCGGTTCCTAGGCAAAATCCTCGTCCATATTTTAATTATCCAAGAAATTTTACTCCGAAACCATTTTACCCTGAAAAAGGGTAAAGAAGAAAAAGGGTAAAGGGTTTTAAGAAAGGGTTTAAAAAAAGAACCTAGGAAAGGGACCATTTTACCCTAGGAAAAGTTGGAAGATCACATCGAAATTGGAGTTAATCCTATTTCACCTAATTAAAAATTGTTCAAGGATTGATATAATCTTTATCAAATCACAGAACTTAAGATTAATTATTTGCCCCAAAATCAGGTTTGGAGAAATGTTCAGCCACCACGATTGAGATATCTAAATGCAGTATCTCGCATTAAATTTATAAGGTGTTTCTCCCGTCTTCTTAGCGTGCCTTCGTTGTGTAGTGGCCTGCACGCTGGGTGGTCTAAAGGGCCATGGTTCTAGATGTTCTAGAGGTCCATGAATGAATTCTTACCGGTTTAGCCCAGAATGTTCTCGAACGCAAGTCGAAAGCTATATAAATCCTGCTAGTCTGGAATCAGTTAGAGTGCCTCGTATAGAGTGCGAAAGAGTGAATCTCGAGTTACTCAGTCCGTACGGAGTCGATCGAGTTGACAGCCGGGCAGCGAGTGCCGAGTGCATCGAAAGAGTCTCTTAGTGTATCACGGTTTGTGCATCGTCGAGAGAGCGAGTTGAGCACCGGGAGCGACTGAACCGAAGAGTCGGGAGCTGTACTCTGGTGCAGTGAAGCTGTCTCCAACGTTATTGCCTGACAGTGTGGAAGGCTGTGTCGCTGATTGTTCCAGCGTTATTATGGGAGATTTTCGACGACTGTAAAACGTGATTTTGGAGCTGACCTGATTATCATTGGCTAAATAAAGAGTGTTTCGATACTTCATGAAGTATTGTCGTTATTCACTCCAGATCTACGAACCCCGTACGAACGTGAAGGAAGAAAATAACGTAACAACTGGCGTCAGAAGAAAAACGCAACAATACAATATCAAGCTCGGATAACAGTTAATCTAGGTTAGTTACTGCGACTTTGAAGCGCCTATTTTAAAGTAACAGCCTATAGAAATTATGCATTGTTGTATACTTTAAAGTGTTTTTCGAATTTTAAAACATCTGTCCACTCACAAATATACTTGAGACTTTGAAATTCGATTAATTACATGTGTTACTACCACAATAAATTTAATTAAAGAAACGTTGAAATCTAGAACAAGGCCAAAATCAGGCCCATAAGCAGTGGAGCAATCACCTGAAATAACTTTGAATAAAATTAACAACTAAAATAAGAACTTAAAGTCTAGAAACTGATGAGATTTACCAGCTGTACCAACGAATAATACATTATTATATACTTTGTAAAACAAAATATAATACATGCATAAAATGTGCACTATATGCATAAAAATATTTTACTTACATATACAAGAAATAAAATAACAGAATGTCATAAACACCTTAGTTTTTCTTAAAACAGACAGAGAAATTTTTAAACACAATCAATATATAAATTCGTTTCATTTACAGATACATATTTTTTTTAATTTGAATTTAGTCACTGTATTTTTACATAGATCCTTTAGAGTATTAAATTTAGCAATATTTGGAATAAATCTTAGAACAATATTTTTCATAGAAGAGCATCTAAATAACAGTTACAGCCGAAAGCATCGCGACAAAAACAACGCAAGGCGAAAACATCGTGCTACAAAACATCGTGGGAGAAAACATCGGAAAGAGAAAACATCGCACTTCTAAAACATCGTGGTACAAAATATCATCGTGGAAAATAAAGCCGTTCAAAAACTTCGCAGTTTAAAAACATCGTTCGTCGAAAATATCGTGGTAAAAAAATAAAGTGTAACGAGCCAGTTTCCTTAAGTCCCGATGAAGGCATCCCTCCCCTTAGGCAGATAGGCCTAGTGAGCTTTGCCATAATTAAATACACCAATACACCTATAAATGATCGCATGACGATAACATCGCAGACACGCTTTTATTCAGTTTTTAATAACTGTAAATGGATATTCCCATAATGATTTGTGAGCGCAAAATGGAAAGAAGGATAACTTTTACTTTCATATTTTTATTAACTAATAAATGTATGCTGATAAAATAAGAAGGAAAGTTAAAAAAAATTAATGCAACTTATAGCACTTAATAGAATTTTAAACCGACATAGTTAACTAACAAAGGCCATTAATAAATCGTTTTTTATAAAGTTTTGACGGGTAATTTTTCATGAAAAGTACTGTCTAAAAAAGAGTAGAAAAAGGAAGGCAAGTAACTACATGACCTTACCTATAAAAAAATTGCTTCTGTAAAAAATATAAAAAAATTATCAGCAAAAAATTATTAGTTAATAAAAAGTATGAAAGTTAAAATTATCCTTCTTTCCATCTTGCGCTCACAAATCATTATGGGAATATCCATTTACAGTTATAAAAGCCTGAAAAAAAGTTATTTCGTCATGCGATGATTTGTAGGTATTTTACTCGTATTTTTTACCGCGATATTTTCGACGACGATGAAACTGCGAAGTTTTTGAACCACTTTATTTTCCGCGACGATATTTTGTCGATGATGTTAAGTGCGATGTTTTCTCCGCGACGTTTACGTCCTTGATGTTTTTGCGGCGATGTTATCAGCAGACACCTACACTGGTGTGCAAAAATTAAGGACGAGAAGATTTTTTCAATATAACTTTGTACAAAAGCTTTCCAAATCAACACATTTAATACCGTAAGATCCCCAATATGTAAGGACATGAGGAATGTAAGCAACACTTACTAAAAGAAAATCAGAGGGATAAAAAGAAGCTTTATGAAAAAAGTAGCATGAAGCGCAATGCGACTGAGGCCGAAACATCCCTGTGATGGGTGTTCCAGCAAGAAACATCCGGTCTTTTAATAGGGGATATGATCTCCCCTGACTGCTAGGCAGGTTTCACAGCGTCTGCCCATGCTGAGAATGAGGGTGTCAATGAGTTGTTGAGGCTTTGCTGCATATTCGTCTTGCAGCGCCAATCGAAGCTCCGGAATCGTTACTGGTGGTAAGGTACGAGCTGCCAGGCGTCTGCCTAGAAAATCCCATACATGCTCTATGGGATTGAGATCCGGAGATCGTGCCGTCCAATCCATACGTTCAATACGCTGATTACCAATAAGTATTTGGACACCTGTGATAGAAAAGAAAAACTAACTTTATTCAAAATCAATAGTTGGTACAGCCTCCACGAGAGGTAATTATAGCGTGGATCCTCCGGGGCATACTTTCCACAAGTCTTTGTATGACAGCTAGTGGTAGTTTCTTCCACTCGGCTTGGAGAAGACATAGAAGTTCCTTCAGCGATTTTGCACGGGTAGTGCATCCCTGAATTCGGCGATGCAACTCGTTCGAGAGGTTCTCGATAGGGTTCAGGTCTGGACTCTGGGCAGGGCAGTCCATTCGATGAACTCCATTGGCACCATACCGAGCCTGGTTAACGTCGAAACATGACAACTGGCATTGTCGTCTGAAGAAACAGTGTCCAACCCGTAAAACTGCCACAACGTAGAAGCACATGTTATGCAAATAGTGCAGTAGGCATCGGAGTTGAGCTTACCATGAATGGGGACCAAGGGTCCCAGCCCATACCAGGAGAAACACCCCCAGACCATAATTCCACCTCTGCCGAACTTGACTGTTGGCACAATGCATTCTGGCAGGAGACGTTCTCCAGGTAGACGCCAGACCCAGACCTTGCCATCCGAACGGTAAAGGGTGAACCTTGATTCGTCACTCCAAAGAACCTGTTTCCACTGATCTACGGTACAATTTCGATGTGCTTTGCACCACATTAACCGAGCAACGCGGTTGGGCTTTGTGATCAAAGGCTTATGGGCAGCAGCACGACCATGAAAACCAAGCAGATGTGCTTCCTTACGGATGGTACCCATTGAAATAATACTCCCGGATGCCTGTTGAAACTCCTCGCGGATGAGGGCCATCGGTTGGGTGCGTTCTTCCGAATTTCTCTGGACAGCACTCGTCGGTCTCTATCTCCCAGTTTCGTTGGTCTGCCGACTAAGGGGCACATTCCGACAATCACCGCTCACCTTCCACTTCTTAATCACATAAGCCACTGTCGATTTTGGGTACTTCAGATCGCTAGATATGTCCCTTAAGGATCAGCCACATTTGTGATACCCGATAATTATACCTTTCTCGAAATCAGAGAGCTCCGAACTGCGAGGCATCTTGCATGCGACTAAAGCCGATGTCATTGTTATAAAGCCGATGCTGTTTCCTATACGATATATACCGGCGGAGTCCGTGACGTATCTTAGGACCGCAGATATCGTCATTTGCATAGGTGTCCAAATACTTATTGGTAGTCAGTGTATCCTCACTCTCTAAGAGCTGTTCGGCGATGATACTGTGCGATGACATGGTGCATTGTCGTCCATGAAAAGGAACTGCGGACCCATAGCGCCTCTAAAAAGACGCACATATGAAAGAAGAATCTCGTTACAATAACGGGTCCCGTTGACTGAACCTGCATCGAAGATGTGAAGGTCTGTACGACTACCAAGCATGATGCCTCCCCAAACGAGAACACCGCCACCTCCATACCTGTCCCTTTCAATGATGTTCGAGGGATGTTTGCGGCTTCCCCCCTCTCTCCAGATGAGTATGCGATGAGAATCGCTACTCAGACTGAATCTGCTCTCATCTGTAAAGAGTACTCGTCCCCATTCATTGTCTCTCCAATTCCGGTGTTCCCGGCACCACAGAGAACGTCTTCTCCGATGGGCAGGCGTTAGAGATACACACAGTACAGGGCGTCGTGCAAACAGACCACCACCGTGCAGTCTTCTGGCCACGGTAAAACGCGATATCGGTCATCCAGTCGCCTGTGTCGTGTGTCTAGCGATTTCTCCCGCTGTCTGCCGCCTGTTTCTTCTGGCCTGTAAGGCAATATACCGGTCATCTGCGGGTGTGGTTCCTCGTGGACGACCACTACTAAACCCCCGGATAGCTGTTCCTGTAGTTTGAAATTGTCTCCAAAGTCGTGAAACGATGCTGTGAGCAATTCCGAACTCTGCAGCCACACTTGTCAACTGCGGCCTTCCTCCAACTTCCCAATGATTCTACCTCGGGTAAAAGCATCCAGATGTCGTCTAACAGATTGATTATTCGCCATTTCTCGCTGAGGCAGCAACTCGGTGTGATTTAAACTGCTATACGGTGTGCAATCTCTTTTCCAGAAATACTGATCTTACACCGACAACATGCTTTATACTACTCAGACACTCCCCCATTACGTCTACCTGCATATCTGCGCATGTGCTACCGTACATCATCTTACTTAATCTCCTGATTGGTCTTTCTGTCCGCTCTGCCTCTTCGTTCAGCTGATATGCTAATTTTTCGACTTCGTCCTTAATTTTTGCACACCAGTGTAAATAACAGGTGCTCAAGATTGACATTACTCATGCCACAAGGACAGGCACAATTTTTAATCGAAAAACCTATTATAATAAACTGGGAAATGTCCATGATACAACATTAGCACACAATATAGTGAGCATATATTGTTTAAAGAATCCCGTGTTAAGACGTTTCTTTTGTTATACATGCATAACGTACGCTGCGTACCACATGCGTAATGTATGTTGCGAAATAGTTTCAGATTATATAGATGTTAAAATCCACTTAGTTTTGCATTTTCTAAACTGAATTATTGTAGAAATTTGCTCAAAATTTCATTTCATTCAGGTATTAAAAAACTGCGACGAATTGTTTGAAAACGATGAGCTGTCCGCAGTACCAGACGTCGGGTGGCCAGACTGTTTTAACTCGGGTGTATTCGTCTTCAGACCTAACGACAAAACTTACAACGACATCATCCAGTTTGCTGTCCAAAATGGAAGCTTTGATGGTAAAATTTTTACTTCATTAACTTCATTTTTTTGCTAATTTATGATTTTCGTTCTTAATTTTTGTTTCGCTGTTCTTACAGGCGGGGACCAAGGAGTTTTAAATATGTTTTTCAAAGACTGGAGGACGGCTGACATATCCCGACACTTGTCTTTCATTTACAATATGAATGCTAATGTCACATATACATATCAACCTGCATACAAACAGTAAGTATACTATTTTTGTCGCTGTTGTGCTCTATTTGAGGCTTTCCCAATTAAGGCTTTTTAAAAGTCACACCATTTCAGCTTCTCTTGATTTGGTTGGGTAAAAACGATTCCCATTTCAAACTTTTTATTCAGGATCAAATGCAAAATCCTAAAGTGTGTTCGAAAATAACGTAACTGCGATTTATATGTTGCCGCTAAAGTGTTATCAGTTATTCTGCTAATTATCTAGCTGATCTGCAGATTCACTAGTGTGATCCGTCAAGGTACGGAAAATTGTTTCATTTCTAGCCTAGGTAATTTGCACATTACCTAGATAATCTGAAAATTACCCACTGGGCACTTATTAAAGTAAGATCTTTGCTGGAACAACAGCAGTGTTTATGTGTGCTTAAACCAGCCGCCAGTTAACACTTTTAAATTGTTGATCGGATAGGATTTCAGGAAATGTTATTGCAAACCTAAATGAACCACAAATAGGTGTCCTTGTTACAAAATCCAACTGCTACGTGATTCAAAGTGTCACCAATCTTTATATTGCACTGATAAGTGAGCTTAATTTTATTATATATTTTTCAGATTCATTTCCTTAATTGCAATAATATTGGTACGAATTTTGTATTTAGATAGCTAATGTTGGTAGAATTACAATTGTTTTATTTCCCGTGCAATGCAGCGTGCGTACTAAAATTTATGTTCTAATTTCCTTAATTTTGCAGCACAATGCGCAAAATTTTTGACCACATCGGTCTATAGGTCTTTTTTCGTTTGTTCTTACTACTTAACTTTAAATTATATGTATATATATACACTCATGTCCATAAATTAAGGATAATTCGGAGTCACGCGGAAATCGAACTCTAAAATAAATATATCACATGTAAAATCACTACACACATCTTCAAGAATCGTATGCAAATTTCAGGAAGAAACCAGATGACACCGATGGTACGTCACAATGACGAGAGTGTAAGAGAGTGATATATAAGGAATACAGGCAAAGAAGTAAAATTGTTCGCAGGCGCTTTATAAGCATTTCAGTGCAATAACCGAATAGTTATGACACAAAGGACACATTTGGATGATTTTCACGTGGTAGAATTATCGGCCGTCTGGAATGTGGGCGTACCCAACTGGAAGTATCAGAGGAACTTGGAATTCCCAGAGTGTCATCTCCAGGCTTTGGCAACGATTCCAAGATGATGGTAATGTGAGTAGACGTTACAGCACAGGTCGCCCCAGAGTTACAACGCCGAATGAGGACAGTTATTTGGCAGTTACTGCCAAAAGAAACAGGCGGAGCACAGCCTCAGACCTGTCTCGTCAGCTCTCTTCAGCCACTGGTACGACAATTTCAAGGCAGACCGTGTACAGACGCTTAGGGCAGATATGCTCATAGACCTGTCAAATGCGTTCCACTTACAGCAACTCACTGTCGCCTGCGGTTAGCCTGTAGTAGAGAGTATGATTGTGGACACCGCAACATTGGGCTTGTGTGATGTTTTCCGACGAGTCCAGGTTTAGCTTGCAGTCTGATTCTCGCCGGACTTTCATATGGAGAGCTCCAGATACCCGTTACCACCAAGAAAACATCATTGAACGACACCGTTACGGTGGTGCAGGAGTGCTCGTTTGGGATGGAATTATTCTGGGTTCCAGAACTGACCTGCATGTTCAAATTGGAACCATGATTAGCCAAATCTATCGGGACGTCATTCTGGAACATGTACGCTTGTTTCGAGGCGCCGTGGGCGCACAATTTGTGTTTATGGATGACAACGCCCGTCCTCACCGTGCAAACATCGTAAGCGAATGCCTTCAATCGGAGGATATCACCCGTATGGACTAGCCAGCATTCTCACCGGACTTGAATCCAGTAGAGCACGTGTGGGACATGCTTGGCCGACGATTTGCAGCCCGTCAACCTCCTCCTACATGTCTACCGAAACTTCGGAGAGCATTGCTTTTTGAGTGGTGTAATATCCCCCAAGATCAGATCGATAATTTGATACTCAGCATGCCTAGGCGTTGTATTAACAATCATACCAACCATGTAATATTGTTTTTTTGTAAATAGGTGTTTTTGTAATTTGCTCCAGGGAGAAAAAATCGCTAATTTTTTTAATAATATCAAACATATAACATCGTTTTTTGCTCTTTACCTTTTGTTTAATAAATAAGCTTTACAAATAAGTCAAATTTGTTTTGCTTCTAACTCTTCCTTTCCCTGATTTCGCATTATACTTAATTTATGGATATGAGTGTATATGAGGGAGTCGGAGTCATTAAAATGCCAGGAGTCGGAGTCGGTCATTTTTCCTACCGACTCCACAGCCCTGATTTAAACTTTAGACATTGCTTAAATAAAACATAAATGACATTGGCTTACACTTAATACGAAAACATGATGCTTTTAAAATTTGAGTGTAGTATTATTATTTGCTAGTAAACAGAATTCTAAATCTCAGTTGGCTAGTAAAATTTCGATTTTTAAAATGGAAGGCTGCTAATAAATTTCGATTATTTGTCAGCATCCTCTTCAAAGCAGTTTTTCTGATATACTAATTATTTGTAAAATTCTTTAACGTTCCTTGGCAGGTAAGTTCCTGGAAATGGCTGAACTTGAATTTTTGAAATATCGAAAGCAATAAATTACATCGAAATCGATGCTTTTGTTTGAAACGATGGGTATAGCCCTTGTACGGCTTACCTGTTGGAGTTTTAAAAAATTCAGGTTCAGCCATTCGCATGGGAGCCCACCAGCGGCCGAGCGGTGAAGTCGCTGAACACTGGTAGTTCGGTCCGAGGTTCGAATCCCGCGAACGGGCTTGCTGAATGGGCGTTTTCCTGGATTTCTCCATGTGTGCCAGTTTCCCTTAGAAAGTCCTCCGCAAAGACATCCCTCCTCTTAGGCAAATAGCCCTCGAGCCTTTACAATAATTCACACACACAGCCATTTGCAGGAAGTTACCTGCCAAGGAACGTTAAAGAATTTTACGAATAATTCGTATATCAGAAAAACTGCTTTGAAGAGGATGCTGATAAATAATCGAAATTTATTAGCAGCCTTCCATTTTAAACATTGAAATTTTACTAGCCAACTTGACATTTTTTATTTCATTAGCCCAAAGGGGCAATTTACCAAGAAGGGCTATTAATTTCGTTTTGACATTTTGCGTTGCTTCACTATAAACGGCGAATCACTTTTTAAATTGTAGCTCCGAATATTAGAGCCATGTATTATATTTAAAGAAATTAAATAATGAAGATTCTAATTCAGAAGACAAACAACAAAAATCAGCGTTATATTTACAAAATTTCCACAGGACTAGTTTCGATGGTTTTACCGAACCACCATCCTCAGCTGCAAAACGGCAGATGAACAAGATCAATTTTATTCGGCGTGTTATTGTGTCTTAATGAAGATTCTGTATGAATGGATATATCTTTCTCGCATTGTGATAAAACAACGGTACCTAGAGCCATCCAGTTTTGAATAACGTACATCTCCACCCGAATATGGGCATCTGGTAGCCCGAATTTGGAATTTGTTTTATCATCTATTTCATATTTTGTAAAGCATTTATGAGTTTTTGATGAAGAAACTCACGCGATTTCAAAGCAAGCAATGACAACATTGTACGGAATATTTAAAAAAAAAAAAAAAAATATCTCCAGCGCGCGAGACTGTGTATCGGAAATTTTAAAGATATGCTCATTTAAAAATTATTATACGATATTGCTGTTGAATTGAGTTTTATGGTTTAAGTGCTAAGAATATGATATTTAATAAATAAAGGTAACACACGAAACGTTAAAAAACGCCCCTTTAGACGCAATTTTTTTTTTTTTTTAAGCGGAAGGTTTAATCATGATTTCCGTAGTTGCTGCAATTAACATTTGGTTTGCGGTGCCGCCCGGACGGTATAGTGGTTAGGGGAGCCTGACTGCGATACCGAATTGCCTGGGTTCGAAACCCGGACAAGGTATGGTCCGTTCGTTTATAGGAGGCAATGGTGGCCCACGTATTAGGCGCCTCCTTAATAAAGAGACCACCACATCTGGCCTTAGTATAGATTAATGGATTCTGTTACAAAACTGTAACTGTTCACAATCTGTCATTTGGAAGGGGGGGAAACATTTGGTTTACTTCACTTCTGCGCTTATCACAGTTGGAAGAAAAGCAATAAATTACATTTCGTGAATATTAAATTGCAGTTGCATGAACCATGGACGAATTGTAGATGAAACTGCTACCAAAACTTTAAGTCTGATTGGTCCCACTTATGTTGCCTTGCTGGTTTTGATTGAATTTCACTTCAATTGTCTTTGGCTCTTTAAAATAAATGCTGCTTTTCTTTTAATTATTTTTTCAACACTTCGAAGGTGACGCTATTATTTTTAGTAAGTAAATTTTCTCGTTTAGTAAAATATAAATCTCTGTGATTTTCATGAACAAGCAATGTAGTGAAAAAAATGCACAGCTACATTTTGAATAATCTTGAATCATCTTAAAGTCTTCCTTTATTAAATAAATTGTAAAGTATCCGTGTGATGTTAATTTATGAAGGAGTAATACGGTAGCAGATTGTTTTGTTATTTTGGTAAATTTTAGTTTTAAGTATATCATTTTAAGATATGTATCATGAATTTCTGGGAATTGTTAAGCTAGTAGACTTGTTGTAATTTTTAATTAGGAATTGTGCGAGGTGTTAAAGTGAAATTTGTAAACGAAGACGAGATTGCAGATTTGTTTTATATTTTCAAATAATAATTTGCATTTTTAATATTTTGTTATTTTTTTCACTGTTTTAAGTTCGAAAGACAAACGATAGGGCAACATGGTGAATGCTTTCTAAAGAATTCTTTTCGAGTTTTGATTTTATTCAACGGGAAACCTTTAGCCTTTTAAACTATTATCACAAAAAATACATAACAAATAGAAAATTCTTAAAAAAGGCTAAAAAAATTCTGAAAGCTTTCAGATTTTACATTGCGCCCAAAAGAGCGTTTTTTAATGTTCTGTGGGTTACCTTTATTTATGAAATGTCATGTTCTTCGCACTTAACCCTTTCGCCGTCCTCTCCTGTCCGCGAAAATTTCCTCCCAGCGGCCGTCTGTTTTTTGTAGCGTGTAATGTTGTTTTCTCTGTACATCATAACTTTCCATACATGACTTTCGTAGTATATTAAGTAAAATTATAAGGAAATAAAGCATAATGGAAAAATAATAATATCTCTGCTTACTTCTAACAGCAGGATAATTTGATAACATCTGATCCAGGCGGTCCACTCCTCCCATTTTGTTGTTGTAATCTTTTACAGTTATTGGTTTTTTTACAATTCTTTTCTGTGTTCCAACATCAATCATCGAGTTATTATGGACTTTACTCATCAAACGCATATCCTCCTTGTCTTTCCAATTCACAACCTCATTTTTTCTCTTTTTCTGCTGAGTAGACGTTGAAGCCATCTCTCACTGTCTTGTACCTTATGTAAAATCGCGCCAGTATTCACAAAACCCGGGGCAAATTCAATTAGGAATAGCATGCCTGATTAGTGTTACCCTCTAGGAGGTATTAGAACAGGTGACAGGTGACGGAGGACGGGGACGCCTGGTGTTTAACATAGGTAAACAGGCGTGTGTCCCACGCCCTCCCCTATCTAGGAATAACAACTCCCTGAGGCCCCGTGAGGCTGCCTCGGGAGTTTATAATACAGATCGAAAGATCAATACATGTCCAAACAGGGGCTGAGGATTATTGTTTGACAATGGTTGCGTGACAATAACTTTGTGATTGTGCATGGCCGTTGGAATAACACAGATACATAAAAATACACAAAACAAATACAAGAATAGATACATGTACAGGCAAAAATAAACAAATACTAACAGATACGAACATAAGGATGCATTGATGTTAAGATAAATATGAAGAGAGACACATATGTAAGATACAAGAGTAAAAACCTTAACTAAAATACAGAATGGGGCAAAGGGAGTCATATGTGTATTGCTGGTATCCTTGTGATTGTAAATGTGCTGTGAGTACTTAAACACAGAGATGAAGCAATGAGTACCGGATGTAGAGTTATGGTGCCAGGACTTAGTGTTAGAGTTCGCTGAAAGTACAGTCTGCACTATAGTTCAAATTTGCAAGAGTTCAGGCTACACTAAAGTTTAGTGTACACTGTGGTACTAATAGCGGTGCTACTTTGGTAGACGGTTGCACGGATTTTGGCGATTTTCCTTTGGCGAGTAATACAACTTATGGTAAACCCATTGCTGGATAAGTTATTGTCGGCAACGAATATCGAATTTCGAAACTTGCTGGTAAGCATTTCCTCTCCTTATTGAGGCATAACACGATATTCTGAGCAACCTCCGACCTTACAGATCACTTTCCGAATGAGAAATCCACTATACAACGTTTCTTTTATGCAGTGCATCAGATGTCGTTTCTCCCTCCGGGTGTGGCAATTTTATTGGCCAGCAGTGTACTTTATGTTTGATATTTTTTCTTACCGCTTGGCTTATTATATGATTGAGACGTAGTGGCAACGATCAAAAAATTGTGAATGTTCTTTCGAAAGAAAACGAATTGTAAATAGCTGTAAATAAATTAAGATAAAATAACACGCCGAATAAGTATTAATTTAGAACTCAAGCAACAAAAATCAGCGTTATATTTACAAATTTTCACAGCAAATGTAAATATAACGCTGTGTCACAATAATGTAAATATAACGTAGCAAATGTAAATATAACGTTTTACAAATGTTCGTAGAAAATGTAATATAACTGTGAAAATATGTAAACATAACGCTGATTTTTGTTGTTTGACTTCTAAATTAAGCTGTAAAGTTTTCCGTGTGATAAAATGGCAAAAAATCCAAAATGTCCTTTGGATTTCATTAAGAAAAAGTAAGCAGAATAATTTTCTTATTAAATATTGTTAAATGTTGAAGATAAAAGTAAGAAAATACAAATTATAAACACAGACAATAATGCAAATGCCCCCCCCATTCTGCTTGGAGAAAATGTGGAAACCCTAGAATATTTTTTCTGACATTGTATTTTTTTCCTTTTTAAGTAATGTGGTTTAAATATATGTATATATATATGTGTGTGTGATGTACCAGCTTTTGTCCGGAATAAATAGATTGATGAAGAATCATAGATGTAGTTGTAGCTTAAATTATCAGACGATAAGTTTAAGAAACAGGATCCATTTATTATATTTCAGGAGAAAATAGCAGTTACAAAAATTAAGATCTCCGGAGTAAATAAAAAAGAATTACTAATAACTTTTTGTATGAAGTTTACTGCATCGTGACATTAAAGAAATAGCTCCGATATTCTTTTGCGAGTTTTTTTTATAGCCTCTGGAAAGGCGGAGCTTTCAAGAAATGACGTCAGCCTCGTCAGCCAATCCAGTTCGCTTTAAATATTTCCAGAACATTCTATAACTCTACGTGTAGAAAAGGCGGGAAAAACAACTTGACTACGGGGCTGTGGATTTAGTTCCACGTACTTTCAAATAAGAGAACGTCGCTATTAAAAATGAAAAGAACATACAGTTAGAATTTTAAGTGTATTCTGACTATGGAATTTTATTATTACAAATATATATGCTTAAGTATAAAATATTTTCTTATTCTTTCAATAAAATATTTTTCCAAATATAGGTGATAACGTCCATTTATACTAGATAAATTTTCGTAAAATGTTTTTAGCATAATACAAAATACTATACTGATATATATATTTATTGCAGACTGTGTTCTATATTTTCTGTGCAACTCAGTCCTGCGTTTTCATCGTGTAACTAATTTTCTTGGCTGCTTTTCTCTTAAGGTTCGGCAAAGATGTTAAAGTCGTACATTTCCTTGGACCCATCAAACCGTGGATGCATTTTTACAACAGTGAAACTGGGCGAGTTCAGTCCGACAGTCCTCACTCACAAGAGCACCTGCAGATATGGTGGGACATTTTCATGAAGCATGTTCAACCTAGTCTGACAGCAGAATGTGTAAGTACTGTTCGGTTGTGACGAATTCCGTATGTGTCTTGTAAATGGAGATAATTGCCGAAATACCTATTCTTCCTATTATAATCCATGTTAATTTTAAGCTCTATTCCATAGGGTAAGTCTAAAATATATCTAATCATGTTCTATCTAAAAAAAATAATAAATAAAATTACATTAATGCAATTTTTGACATTATAGTTAGGTTGTAAAATGAACTGTGTAATGATATATGGACTGAGTTTCATTTTTTATGGGCAGTCTTCCATAAAAAATTAAATGTTGAGAGAATGAAATTTTAACAAAGAAGTAATTAAATTCTTTATTGCAGTTTCGTTTTTAAGACCGGTTCATTGGAATTTTTCGGTAAAGTCGCTGAACACTGCTAACACGGTCTAGGGTTCGAATTCCCGCGAACGTGCTGTTTGCATGGGCGTTTTCGTGTTCTACACCTGTATGTAACGTGCATACAAGCAAGTTTCCCTTAAGACCTCCACGAAGATATCCCTTCTCTTAGGCAGATAGTCCTGCAGTGCTTTGCCATAGTTAAACTAAACTAAACCAAACCATAGCAGAGTTTTAGGACTACTCAGCGTTTTGCGAAACAAAAACTTGCCATGCGTTACTTCAGGTTTCTCAAATGAAACTTGCTTGCAAAAGGACAGCTGAAAATACGACATGTATTACATGTTTCTACATGCAGAAAAATAATGCATATAGCTACCGTGAATCCGGGCTGGAAGAAGCAGTGCTGGTTAGGAACTGTATTGTCGATAGACTAGGGAGTATAGGCAAAAACTCTTCGGGTAGGTAATGATAATCGTAAAAAAAGCATCTGAAATGTTTAAAAAGGGAAGGCACCTTTGTATTGCAATGTCTTTTCACCATATCTGGCCTGAGGAGCATATTTACTTGCTAATCAAGCTAAATTTCAGCAGATATATCATTTTCTTATTTCAGCTTTTTGATATTAATAGAATGTTTTTCTGTCATGCAAGGTCCAGACCCTTTTGATCTTCAACCAGTTAAAGATGGAGTACTTCAATCTTCTGTTTAAAAGACTATCCTGTCTCTTATTTTATGCCCATGACTTCCAAGACTTTTTCGCAAAGCTTCACTCTTTGCTCGCGTAATACGCAGCTGATAAGGCGAAAGACTGTGTCAGAAAGTTAAATCACGCCATTCCACAATGAGGCAAAATAGTTAAAATCTTGGTTTTTAATCCTAAAATGAAATTCATTAAATATATACGGTGTTGTGTACTGATTACATTGTCCATAATATAAAGGGGTTGCTCAAAAATATGAAAACACCTAAAAAAACATGCTGTGTCTAATACGATGTAGGAAAACAGCTTGTAGTGTTCTTGAAATAAATGAATAGTGGTCTTGTATGCTTTTCAAAAGAATCTTGTACCATTCTTCCTGTAAAACGTTAGCAAGTTCGATTAACGATGATGACGGTGGATAACGCTCACGCAGATTTCTCTCCAAAATGGCCCAGAAAGGCTTAACAATATTCGTATCTGCTGACTGTGGTGGCACAGTAGATGTGAAAATTCACCCTCATGCTTAAAAAACCAGTCCTGGACGATGTGATTTGAATGAACAGGAGCTCTGTCGTCTTGGAATACGGCATCATCGTTCGGGAACAAAATTTGCACCATGGGATGGACGTAATCAGCCAAAATGGTCACATAATCTTTGGAAGTAATGTGGGCTTGCACAGTGATGTTGGGTTCCATAGAATACTACGATATGGCTACCCAAACCATGACCGATCGTCCGCCATGTTTCTCTCTCGGCAATAAACAGCTTGTATCATACGTTTGGACGGCTTCGCCAGACATAAACTCGCCGAGAAGTTGGAAAACATTGTGAGCCAAGACTCATCCGAGCAAATGACAGTGTTCCGTTGCTCTACAGTCCAGGTTTTAGACTTTGGCACCACTTTCTCCTCTTACAGGCATTTCGATCACTGATGAGCGGTTTTTGAATTGCAGCTCTCCCAAAAATACCCTGCGTGTGGAGTTCCCTTCATTTTATTTTGGTACTGACAGGGTTTGCGAGTGCAACATCAGTTCAGCAGTTACTTTTGCGGCTGTAGTTCTCTTGTTTTTCATCAATATCCTCTTCAGTGATCGCCTGTCATGATCACTCAACACACATTTTCGTCCGCGCTGTGATGTAGCGGATACGGTTTTTCCGGTTTTCCTGTATGAATTAAAAATCTTGGATATTGCGCTTCGTCAAACACTTCAGATATCTTGATTACGGAAACACCCACCATACGAGCCCCAATAATTTCCCCGCTTTCCAATTCATTTAGCACCGACATGATGCATTCACAACTGCACAGAACACTGTCTCGACAATGAATGACACTTGCAATGTATTGAGGACGTTGTATAGATGTATTTACTGAGAAACATGCATGCAAGGATAAGCATTTCAGTTCAAACATGCATTTTACGAGGTGTTGCCATATTTTTGTCCAACCCCTATACTTACATCATCAATAATATACTTATTATACTATTAATGCTTTGCAGCATTAGAAACTGAACTTTTAGACTCGGTAACTCGATTACCTTTCTCATACGTTAAACAGAAACGGGTGTTCTTGCATTTGTTATGTAAGAGCTCCTAAGTTGATGCTTTCAAGATAAATTTTGAGCTTTTTTTAATCCTTTTATTTTATACAATCCAGCGGTCACTCATTTATTTTTATGTCTTGATCCAGCGGTAACGGAATTAGCATGATATACTCGTAATACAGCCAGATATTTTATGGAGAAATATATAGGTTACTGTCTACCATATATGTAATTATGGATCTTAAATAATATCCTGTGTTTAATTGGTGATTAGGATAACCAAAAATCGTTCAAGAATCCTGCAAAAAAGATTTCAGATTTAATTAATAAATATATTTGTGTACGGTGGAAAGGCGATAGTAAGATGGAGCTAGTAAAGAGAAAATCTTTGAATTTACTGAAAACAGCGTTTAAATGGGTACTTGGTTACTTAATTTAGAAGTAAAATATCATTTACCCTTTGACTACTAACGGTACATGTATGTCCCGCTCAAAGTTTAAAAGTTGCTGCTGATTTAAAAAGTACGTAGAATCTCTTAAATGTTGGGATGAACTTCCAATAGTTGGAAAATCAAGACGCCGTTGTGCTCGTTGTATGCAAATGAATATAAAGAAAAGAACAAATTACACATTGGGCAACAAATTAAATTGCCCAATGTGTAATGTTGAGTTATGCAAAGAATGCTTTATCCTGTACCATGCTATGTAAAATCTATTTCGTATAATAAAGTTTTCCAGAATATTAGGTGCGTTTATATTAAGTAGATGGGATATATGTATCCCACCATTAACTACGGCTGGAACATACAGTGAGTAAAAAATGTATTGGCAATTGCCTATAATTGATGCTATTAGTTAACAAAGGAAATTGGAATTTTGTGCCATTTTTGCAGGAGTATAAGCTAAAGTTCATCTTTACACGAAATTTTGCGAAATTTTAAGTTTCTTTGTAAGGATCTTAAGTTTTACTAACGTTTATTTTATTTTAAATCTTTACTATCACTTCTTA
Organism: Stegodyphus dumicola; assembly: GCF_010614865.2. Taxonomy (NCBI): domain Eukaryota; kingdom Metazoa; phylum Arthropoda; class Arachnida; order Araneae; family Eresidae; genus Stegodyphus; species Stegodyphus dumicola. The sequence continues at coordinate 75,959 of NW_023313359.1, forward strand.
TTTTCTACTTCCGGCCAGAATTAAAAGCTTTAACTTATTTATGCACATTTGTTGGCGAACGCCAAGTACTTAAGTTGTGGCTTTTTGCCAAGCAAAAGAGAGGAAGGAGTTGGTAGAAGCAGGCCGCTTGCCTTAGCAGTTTTACTCGGTTGCTGGTTGCCTTCCAGGCCAGATCCTTGATAATTTTAAACGTATTGTAGTGTTAACAGTTCTCTGTACTACATACGGCTTCCTGTTAATATACGGCCAGTCTTCTCGGAGGCCCTTGTTTATTATTTCAAAGTTAAGTTAGAGTTTAGTTAATATTTTTATATTCTTACGTTCAGACCACAAGTGGTTGGTCTTTGTATTCCGAAGTCCGGAAATTATTGTAAAGAGTGAAAAATAAAGGGTTTCGTATACCCTTCCTGTGTATCTTGTCTACTTCCCACATTTATTGAACATAGCTCTAGTAAGCTTCCTGTTCCGAGTCAGGTCTTTGCATGTTCCCAAAGCAAGTAAGGCGGAACACAGAACCTGATATCTTGAATTCCAAGTCAAATTTGTGCCATAAAGTTTCGAATGGATTTATGTCAGGCGATTGAGGCGGTGTCTTTAAGTGGCGAGAAGTCGGGGGACGTTCGAGGATCATTTTCCTGTTAAAACAGGAATGATGTTCCTAACGCAAGTTTTTGGGCGCTGAATTTCAAGTTATGGCGCAGTATATCAATGTACGATCGTGCTGTCATAATGCCATCAATGAAACACGGGTTTCTAACTCCGTTTGGCTTCCATACAGCCCCAAACTACGACGCTCCCTGCACCATGTTTCACAGAAGATGTTAAATATTGTTTTTCCAGTTCGGTGCTAGGCATTATCCACACATATTGTCGTCCATCACTCCCGAAAATGTGTAAGTTTGACTCGTTGGAGAAAATAACTGTGTTCCAAATCTCATCTGATAAATTAATATGAGATTTTGCAAAATCTAATCGCTTTCTCCTGTTTATTTCAGAAATGAAAGGTTTCTTTCTAGCTGGCCTTCCATAACAACTTTCTTCGTGTAAAGCATTCCGTATAGTCTGTGGACTAAAAGTTTTATGCGATAATATTAGCAACATCTTTGGCTAATAAGAGTTCACTTATTTTAGGATTTTTCTTAACCTCTTTGATAATACCATGCTTCCCCCCCCTTGCAAAAAATATTCGAGGCTGCCCATTTGTAATCTTTTTTTCCGCCGATTCTGTCACGCTGAACATTTTTAAAACACTTCTAACAATGAATAAACTTATGGTCAGTGAAATTCCTATAGCACGATAAGTTAAACTCATTTCTGAGTTGAATAATTATGTTTTTAACATTAACATCCAACTCCTTCGACTTCGTGTTATGACAGTATTAACAATATAACGTTTTAAAAATTTTGAAGTAGCACTGCAGACTTTATATTAACAGGGTTTCTTATCAGTCTAAACAAGTAACCTGAACGTAACAAAATTTGTGTAGCAATTAGAATTTTGTCAATACTTTTTTGACATGAAAATTAACGTTTTTGCTGTGTATTTTGCATAAAAGGCATATTAAAATTAAAGTTTCATTAGATTTCGTGTTTAACTCTTGTGTTTGTTATGTTCAGCTAAAATTGTCAAGCATTTCCTTTGTTAACTAATATGATCAATTATAGGCAATTGCCAATACTTGTTTTACCCACTGTATATGTCACAGCCTTTGGCTTGAAAACCGTTTGTGAAAAAAAGCCCAATTGCTAAATTTACCGTATTTATGATATATTTTATTCACTTGGATAGGAAACGGGGTATATTTTTCAATTTATAGTCCAAGGGTTAAAATTACTTTAATTGCGTTAAAATAATAATTTAAGCTTTTGAGAATCAAGATTGAATTTTAAGCATTCAGTCCCACTGTGCATACTCAGATTCTAGAGGAAAACGTTCACTCACTGAGTTGAGTTGAGTTGAGAGCAGAATCTGGACACCCGTGCGGCTTACTAAGACTATTCGAGTGTAGTCCAGGTGCCGCAACTATCCGGGGCAACACCTCATGGGGCCTATAAGGGCATACATTGGTCCTGTATACATGCTTACATAGTTCATAACATATGCTTATAGTTACATAGTTCATAATATATGCTTACATAGTCACATAGTAACATAGTTACTTATATACATAGATCTTTCATAATACTTGCTTACATAGTTCATAGTTGCTTACATAGCTCATACTTGCTTACATAGTTCATAATATATTGAGCCTGTTACATAATACATACATAGTTCATAATAATTTTCATTGGCCTTAGTACATACATGTTTCATAATATATACAGTGGGACATAATACATACATGTTTCATAATATATACAAAAAAAAAAAAAAAAAAAAAGAGAGAGAGAGAAGAGAGATTGACAGGGAACTATTCCACACTGCACAAATCTGTTCCCAATTCCTCCAGTTTCTGCATTATCTTGCATATTTTGATGCGAAATGCTGGCTGTTTGATCAGATAACGCTTATGAGAAATTGCCTGTTCCGGAAGCTGCACATGCCACTGTGCGGTTAGAGGGCATTGGGTCAAGTAATGGTCTGGTTTACGAATGCCTCCACAGACACAACTTTCGGTATTTGCAATTCCTCTCTCATAGTAATAGGAGGGGAAAGGCCCGTGCCCCGTCACAAATCTCGTTACTTGTGGGGATGACTCGAGACGATCGAGCGAAACTTCGTCTCGAGTTCACTCACTGAAGTGAAAGCCCACCAACAGCTGAGCGGTGAAATCGCCGAGCACCGGTAGTCCTGCCTGGGTACCATTCCATACGAGCAGGCTGGTTGTACGAGCGTTTTACCCATGATCCAGTTTTCCCTACAAAGGTCGTCAAAGAAGACATCCCTCCTCTAAGGCAAGTAGGGCTGAGCGGTAAAGTCGCTGAACACTGGTACTTTGGTGCGAGGTTCGAAACCCGCTAACGGGCTGGCTGCGTGGCCGCTTTCGTGGTTTTCCCCATGTGTAACTTGTAAACGAGCCAGTTTCCTTTAGAAAGTCCACCACGAAGGCATCCATCCCTTTAGGCAGATAGCCCTCTAAGCTTTGCCGTAATCGCATAAACCAAACTTTAGGCAGATAGCCCTGATGCGCTTTGCCATAATTAGTTAAAAGCAAACCGAAAGCCTGATGAGTAAAATGGAAAACGCATAACTACCCCGGAGGATTCCAGTTAACTAATATTTCTTAGGCATATAGTCAATGATTTTATCGATAATAACATTATAAACAAGTCCCTAGGATCTACAGGGCAAAATACTTCGATGTCAACCTTGAATGAAAATTTCAACTGGATTTCCCCCTCGCGTGAAAGGAAAAGCAGCATATATAATGGGATTATTTTCAAGTTCAAATCTCTTTTTGATAAAAACTCAAGACTTCAGCTTATTTAGTAAAAGAAAAATTTTCGCCCGTGAAACTAGACAGCATTTGCTGACTGAGACAGAAACCAACATTTTCTTTATTAACCTATAAGTATCGCTTAAAAGGAAATTCTAAAAGCTGGTAAGTAATAACAGTTTGAGTATGTCTCTTAAGTTATTATTTGTATGTTCATATTATTTAACTTATTTTTTGCTATATGATAACAGTACACTTGGAAAATACAGTGGAACCTCGAGATACGAGTTTAATTTGTTCCAGCACTGAGCTCGTATAGTGAATTTCTCTTATCTAGAAACAAACTTCCCCATTGAAAATAATGGAAATCCAGTTAATCCGTTCCGTATCCCGAAAACTATGAACATAAAAATCAGTTTTTTTAATAAATAGCACTGGTAAATAACATTAGTAATTTTCTCAGTGGTAGACGAGCAACGGTTTGATTTTACATTTTCCACTTGCGTTGGCGCAAAACAAGAGGGTAAGGCCTATCTTTTATTGGCTTGTGGGCAAGCAAAGATTTCTGCTCTTGCGTGTTGTAGGGCCTCTTGGGTATTTTCTTCCAAAAAAGATCTATTTCATCAGAATTAAACACTTGCTAGGGAAGAAACCCCCACTAGTAATAAATGATAGCAACTCTGGGCGAAATTTATCAGCAGCAGCTGTATCAGAACTCGCAGCCTCCCCATGTTCCACAATACTGTGAGCACCGGTTCTTTTCTTAAATTTTTCGAACCATCCACTGATGATGATGATGATGATGTCGTGTCTATGACAAAGTGCAATTATGTAGCTCCGAAGCTGTCAAAGACAGCTTTTGCAACCTCGGCAGCTCTATCAGTATAAAGTAGGTCCACTGGGTCTTCATTGCCGATGTCAAACAGTCTGGCCTGGATTGCTGGGCAGCTGAAGATGTGTTGGCGAGACAGTGGGATGTCATCTGGGCAATGAGGACAAATGTTGGTGCAACTACGCTGTCCGTCTGCAGAAATCCTCATCCCTTTTAAGTGATTTGTCCTAAGTCTGGTTATGATAGTCGATAATATGGCTCTGTCACAATTTCAATTCCGGGATGGAGTTTCCTTTAACTTGACCGATTATTCTTTGGCTGGCAACTGCTTGTCTTCCATGCCATCTCATCTTCAGTTGACGTCTCTGGTGTTTTTCAGAGAAGGTCCAAGTACAGATTCTTAGACTTAGCGCAAGCGATAGCTTCCGACACCGGATCGTCTTTTAACTGCTTCTCGTTTTAATCCACACCAACAGCAGCTTCTCAACATCTTCTAGGAGTTTTGGACGGTGCTCGGAAGTAACTTTGGCCGTATCAAATGTCTTCCTTCTTCTTCAGAGTAGTACAGATCGTCCATGTTGAACGGCCGTTAAGTCTTCGCCAATTCAACTTAACCAAGCCGCAGAATTCAACAACCAAACCTTTTGACCATCCAACTATGAAAAGAAAATTAACCCCAATCTTATCCATCCAGCGCTTCGCTTCAGCAAAATAATATTCCCCACGTCTGAAGAAAATTCAAGTTCATCTCCAATTGCTGATACTGATGGATCAAAAATTGAAGGAAAAGTTGGCTCCGCAATCTTTTTTCAAATTACCCCCTCAAATATCATCAAATGGAAAGGCCATCTCCATAATAATAATAGTGTTTTCCAAGCGGAATGGTCAGCTGTAAAAGCAGCGATTGAAATAGCCATTCTCAAAAATCTCAACGAATTTAGCATAAAATCTGACTCCCAAGCAGCTATTCTAGCTATTAAAAATCCCTTACCTACCTCTCCATTGATATCCGACATAAATTCTCTTCTTGGAAAAATCCCAAACTACAAAATTCAAATTTCATGGATCAAAGGACATAGTGGCCATTTTGGTAATGATCAGGAAGATGAACTAGCCAAAGAAGCAGCTATTAATCAAGATGGTACTGAAATCATCATTCCGTGGCCTCGTTCAAATTTCAAGTACCAACTAAAACAACTTGCTTCAAAATCTTGGCAAGATTTGTGGAACAATGCTCCACAGGGAAGACGCACATATAACTTGATGCCCAATGTAAACTTAGCATCTCTGAACTCGAATTCTTCTCTAAATTACTTTATAACAGGACATGGAACCTTCCCCACATATTTCTACGCAAGAAATTTGGCAAATTCTGACATCTGCATATGTGGGGAACAGGGAACTCCTGATCACTACGTTTTCTCATGCCCCTTAACTGAGGATATTCACATAAAATCCCCAAGAACTGACCTCCTGGCATTCCAAAGATTTTTAATTAAAGATAAACATCAATATCCAAAGTTTCAGAAAATTATGCAACGACTCTCTTCCTACGGCCTAGATCTCTGTCAAGTGTAAGTCCACATACAGTTTAAACTTAGTGAACTTTTACATGCTGTGATTATGGACAAAATGGATCCGCTCGTGAACTTTATAAACTGCAATAAACCAATATATCTGAAATAACCCATAGACACTTACCTCTTTAGCATTATTATAACAATTCATTTAACATTGTGTTGCCAGTACTAATTATAATTATCTCATTATATTTACTTGTTTATTAATTATGTTTATCTCTTATTTTTGTTGCACCAAATCAGATGTTCAATTTATCTTGTGAATCTCAAATTATATTCCTACTATTTTGTAATCTACTTATGCTCTACACCATTATTTTTAATAAATACTGGATGCGGGGCGTACTGTGGAATTGCACGGTGTACCATAATAGGCAAACTTTAGACCTTTTGAAAAGCTTCAGTCTATGCAAATTCTTATAAAACTTGCAATTACCTCCCCTTTTTTTTTTCTCTCAAAGAGTTAGTATGGGAAGGCATTACCAGTTGACCTATGGTACATCGCGGTGTCCCCCATACTTTTACCTTTACCTTTACACCATGCTTATGTTTATCTATGATTTCGTTCTTAATTTCAACGGCCCTGGCTTCCTTCTTTTTGTTTGCAGCACTATCTGAAGCAACAGTCTTCTTGGGAGGCATCAAGAAATAATTATTGTCACGTTAAATGTAAAAAATATGACGAATTTTTTTTTTTTTTATCTGAAAGGTTCCAGATTTTAAATAACGTTCAAAGGGGCGTATTTTTAACATTTTGTGTGTTACCTTTATTTATTAAATATCATGTTCTTCGCACTTAAACCATAAAATTCAGTTCAACAGCAATATCGTAAAATAATTGTAAAATGAGCATATCTTTTAGAATTTCCGGTACACAGTCTCGCGCGCTGGAGATAATTTTTTTTTTTTTTTTTTTTTTTTTTGTACAGTGTTGCCATTGCTCGCTTTGAATCAAAAATTCGTTGAAGTGTTACAGAATACGAAATCGATAATAAAACAAATTTCAAATTCAAATTACGACTTCCACATGCCCATTCTATGGAAGATTACGTCATTCAAATTTTGATGGCTCTAGGTACCGTTGTTTCATCACAATGCGAAAAACATACATACATTGGCTACGTGGTCAGTGGCTACAGCGGATACGTGAGGGTAGCAAAGCGGACATTCTTGCACCTATTGTGTTGTTTACCTAATCAGTCGCATGCCATCTATTGTGCAGTTTCGAGCTTTGAACCTGCTGTAGAGATAAGCCACTACTTTTAAGAGAAAAGGTTTTTCATATTTTCTCAGTAGATGTTTGATCCTTATGAAGTGTAAATGTCGTTTTATACCCTCGAAAAAATATGTGATGGAACTCATGGCCATTTCAACAAAATTACTCTCTACAAAAAAAAGGAAAAGAATGTTTAATTGTAGATACTGTTTACACCAAAAATATAAATTAGGAATGAGTTGGGTATCTAAGACAGATCGTTGTAAAGGAAATGTAAAGATAAATTTTCAGTACGAAGTACTGTAGAAAACTGAACATTCCTGCATGCCCAACATTGCTGAGATAGAAGTTTTAAGTTTTAAGAGACTTGCAGAAAAAGAGTCGCAGAAGAAACATCAGTTCCCGTTCCCGAGATATTTCAAGAACTTTCAGAATTATATCAGAAAGGTTATGATTTCGTTATTAAAATACCCACATACTCCAGTGCCTTGTGATTCAGTAATCGAGTGAAAAAACAGAAAACTTCGGTTAAAAAAAAGTTATCCCACTTCAAAGAGATTTGCCACTTAAAATACTGTTTTAAATTATATTTGCGATTTTTAAAAGTATTTATTAAAGTATTTATTTACTTATTTATCTGAACCCTTTATCTGTTCTGAGATGGAGAAAAAAATGTGTCCGCTCTAACTACGATTCGTTTCCGCTCTGACCACGTCCTTTGCAGCCACACCACCCATACATTCATGCAGACTTCTTCATTATTTAATTTCTTTAAATATAATACAGGGCGATAATATTTGGTGGCAACAATTTGAAAAGTGAAACATCGGTTATCGTGAATCGACGCAAAATACAATTATTAGTCCTTCTGCCAAATTGCCCCTTTGTACTAAAAACAATTAACTCAAAAGCCCGTAAATCAGAGAACACCGAAAGATCTGACGAGGGGATTCCCCTAGTCGAGACGGATCGGGAAACGCGCAACGCAACAGCCTGGCTCATTGCTAGTTATGAGTCAATGCTCATATTTACGAAAGAATTTTTCCTTCATACTTTCCTCATATCTCGAAGTTTTCGTAGGTAGAGATGCTTGTGTCTCGAGTTTCCACTGTATAAAAGATGAATAATTATTAGATATTATCTACAGTGGTGACCAAAATTGTGAACACTTTTGGAAATTATGCTTTTGAACTTTGTATGCTCATAGAAAACTTTACGTTTCACAAAATGCAAACTTGTATATATCATTTTAAAGAGAATTTATTACTGAATTCAATACAAAACACAAAATTCAATTATTTGCAATACAAAAAAAGTTAAACGATAATAGTTATCGATATACATTAAATAGTGATGGTTGCAGTGAGTTATCAGTACTTAGGGTACCCTTTATTTTTGATTACAGCTTCACATAGACGTTTCATTGAGCTGACTAGAGTTTTAAGCTCTTCTTTCGTTATTACATGATGCCAGGAAACAATTATAGCCTCAATTAGTTTCCTTTTATTATTCGGACAAGAGTTATCAAACGGTGACACAAATTTTCGATAGGATTGAGGTCAGGACTGTTTCCAGGCCATGACAACAATTTAATGCTCTTTGTACGAAACCACTCTTTCGATATTTTGGCCGTGTGGCAAGGAGCAGAATCCTGCTGAAAAATAAACGAAGCATTGTTGGAAAAGAGATCTCTGATGGAAGGCAGAAGTTTTGGTTCTAGAATAGTGTCAATGTATTTTCTGGCATTCAGTGTCCCATCGATGACATGAAGGCGACCAATACCATCTGCTGACATGCATAACCAAATCATAACTAACTCGGTTCTTCACAGTTGCTTCAATGCAGTCAGGATGTAGCTCTTCTCCTATTTTACGTCTTACATATTTTTGTCCATCACTACCGAATAACGATATCTTAGTTTCATCACTCCATATAACTTGTGACCACTGATCATCTGTCCAATTAATGTGTTCCTTTGTCCACTGTAGTCTTTTCTTTTTCGTTGCTGAAAATTAAGATAAGGCTTTTTTCGTGGAATTCTACCTCTCAGTCCAACATCTGTTAAACTTCTCCTGATGGTTTTTGAACTGACAGAAGCACCAGCATCATTCAGATCACTTCTGATGGCCGCTGATGACATTTTTCTATCTTGGAGACAGAGTCTTTTTACTCTTCTGTCATCAATAGATGTAGTGCACCTTTTTCGGCCTTTTCCTTCTTTGTTTTTTATTGAATTTGTCTTCTGATATCGTAAACAAAACTTTCGGACTCCAGATGTAGTCACTGAACCACCCACCTGTCTTGCAATATCAACATAGGAAAGACCACGTTCTCGTAACGCAATAATATTACATCTCTTTCTAGGTGTCCAATCTACTCTTTTATTTGATGTAATTGCTTCTTGACTAAATATTAAAAATTTTTACAAAACTTCCTACTTGTAATTTCAGTGTATAAGAAACAGGTCCTCCTTCTACAGAACAAAGCAAAATAATGAATTGTTTCAAGTGTAAACATGATGTCAGCTTCTACTGGCAGTTACTAGCATTTGATTGGTTGGTTCTCAGAACAAGAACAGTGATTGGTCAGGAAAGCTAGACATTACAAACCATTTCATAACTGTGTTTTTATTTATATTAAAGTACATATAACTTTTTTGTATTGCAAATAATTGAATTTTGTGTTTTGTATTGAATTCAGTAATAAATTCTCTTTAAAATGATATATCCAAGTTTGCATTTTGCGAAACGTAACATTTTCTATAATCATACAAAGTTCAAAAACATAAAAATTTCCAAAAGTGTCCACAATTTTGGCCACCACTGTATAATTACATGTATTATTAGCATATTTTTATTTATTACGATCTGTTAATTTAGATTTTTTATAATAGTAACGCTTTTTTGAGTTACTCTAAGTAGTTACCTTTGATTATCAAAGAAATCGCACTACTGGTAAACTGAAAATTTATATGTATGCTATAGATGGTTTATGTATGTTATCTAATGTGTAAAATAATATAACATTTTTATAACGATTGTTTTAATAATTTTAGAAAAGCGACATTGTTAAAAACAGTAATTTCATTAACTGTCTTATTGTTATATTTTTAGTGAACAATTATTTATTCTTTTTGTTTTTTATTGTTTTAGAAAACTATGCATTTTTGTTCATTAAGCTTTCTATTTATATAATGAAAAAAAAAAGAGTAAAATAAACGAAGAATGATTTAAATAAGCGCAAAAACTAGACACATTCACTGACATCTAAATTGCGAAAATCCATCATTTTTAAAAGAAGGGGATAAGAGGGAATGAATTTTTCTCATTCCTTATTCTTCGCATATAAATAAGTGCTTGCAGTATATTTGTGTGCAAAAGTAATGGGCTTGGAAATCACTTATGGTTGTGTCAATCCAGATTTGTTCTTTACTGAAAGATTTTTCCGAAAATGATATTATGGAAAGCATCGTAGATTTAAATAAAATATAAAAAGAGTCTTGCAATATATCTCAAGTGAATTTTTATGTGGCGCATTTTTTGTTAGACTAGATTTCAGAAGAAAAGTTGCATGGCACCGCAAAATTACGCAAAACTAAATTTACAAAATAAAGCTTAAACTTTATTTTACATGAGTTCGAAAAATCATATGGGCAAACGTGGGCCACTTCTATTTTCTAATGATAGCAGGAATATTTTTATCATAGCATTGGAAATACATGTCATGTGTATGTATATGTGTCCGTAGGCCACGAGAATGAATTTTGCTGTTGAATATTGGTGTTCACAGGATCGAAGGGATTAATATACAAATTCATCAAAGTGTAAATCACAAACAATGTTATGCGCAGTTGCATAAAAATTGCAAATACGAGGTACAGAGGTATCAGAAATAATTAATAGATTAAGGGGAGAATAGAATGGAGCGCTGTCCGATACAGACAAGCAAATCCTATACATACAGCATATTGGGACCTGTTGCCATGGCACGTGACATTAAAAAAAATGTAGTGCTTTTAGCGGATGCATTTGTGTCCACAAAAACTGAACATCTGTACACTGCCGAGATGGATTATGTCCTCGGTGGTAAAACAGTTTGCTGCAACTCCAGTAGAGAGGAATTACTGCGTACCAAACCCCAGGCCTGGGAACAAGCCGTTGCTTGCAGAAGCCAGTTATCCTCTGGAAGATGTTTGCAGTACTGAATACCTAAACTATCCGCAATAACTTAAGTTAAGGCTATAAAGTAGGTCACGCATGGCAATAAGTAGGGCTGTCATGCGCAATAAAGTAGGGCTGAACGCATGGAAAGTAGCAACTTGTGTGCTTTCAACCGCTGTATAGAGGACAGTCCGGGACCTCAGCTGTCCTGCTATCATCGATATTGCGAATGGATCAGTGACTGGCATCAGTTACTGTTCACGGATGAATCCCGCTATTGGCTGTTTCAGAAGGATCGGCGTGGATGGGTTATTAGTCGCCAACCGTTTGATATAAATATTTCTACAACAAATTACCAAAGTAAAGAAAATAACTTTTTTGCCTTGTTTTTTCCCATAGCACCGAGCATTATCATAGTCTTGAGCAATCCAAGAAAAAAGGTTGTACAAGAAATTGCAAACGAAATGCATTTATTTAGCACATTAACAGATGTTTAACGTAGAATAAGATTAATTAGATTTTTTAGAATATATATTAAGAGAGCATTCAATAATGAGTCATTATGAAATAGTTTTTACACTGCCCCTACATACCCACATGAAGGAGTGAGGAAAAAAAAAAGAAAAGGCCTGTCACTCAGTTATTCTTTCCGTAGAATTCCAGAGACGAACCCTGCCATAGTACTTGCCTTCTGGGAATTACATCGGAACTCCAGGTACCCTCCGAGCGGGAGCAGCCCTCGCTGTCACACCTCGGCTTTATACAAAGCATGAGAACGGATTTAACGCTGAGACAAAAAAAGATACGAAGACATCTTTTTCCCGGGCACCATTCCGGGATCATCGATAAATTCGAAGCGTGTTCCGTACTTTATCAGTCCACGTCGAAGGAACCGAATGTAACCAAACCCCCAAGGAAGGCCACAAAATCCAACCATGTTGCGACCCCACAGCCAAGGGGCAGACATGACAGTACCAGTACGGTCCCTGCCAAGTCTGAATCTTCCACCGAATGAACGGAGGTTCTAGTCCTGTGAAGACTGACTTATATACCCCCGTGATTGAGATTGCCCAAGTACAGATCCTATCGAGTACTTCCCAGAAATTCCCCTGAGTCAACTCCCAGGAGTGTTACTCTTCCACTCCACTCTGAGATTAGATCGTCTATCGCCTTATTAGCGACTGTTCATCACTGCATACCAACACTGTTTTTGCCGACTGCTGCACTGGTTTCACGTTTGCAATCACATCCGGTGTGTACGTGTCTGGTTATCTGATAGCAGACTAGTACAGGAAGCGGAATATGGATCTTGTGTTCCTACCAGTCGTGCAAAAAACATCCGGCACTGTGTCCCAGCAAAACGACGCTTTGTCGCATGGCGAGTTCTCAGCAGTCTGAATAGGATTAATGTTCTTCTCTGGCCATCAGCTTCCTTTATCTCTGCATCATGGAACACCTTCAGAGATACACGTGTATCGTTTCTCATGGGGACCTCACTAGGAACTTTATCAACAAGTTACGTGTTGTCGAAAATACATTTGCTGTCGAATTTTTTAGTATCTTTGACATCTCTTTCGTGCTCGTGATTTTCATTTTTTCATTTTGTGGAGCGCATTTTTCAACGGTATTGTCATTTCAGTTGTAATGAGTGTAAGTTTTACAAATACTCTGTTCTTAATGCATAATATTTTTATTATTTTAGAAAGGAATTGCTGGCGAATTATCAAAGCTACACTTGGGACCACCAGGCAAACCTCAAAGCGAAAGCTCAGAAATGCGAAGATTCTCTTGGGAACGAGGGCAAATCGATTATATGGGAGAAGATGCCTTCTCCAACATACAGAAGAAGTTAGAATCTTCAATAAACGGAGACAAGAAATAGCTGTGTCCAAGATTTTTAGCTACTATGCAGTGTCTCCGACAAGGAGATCTTTTATAGCTCTTGCAATTGTGTTTTCCTGCCATCATAATTTAACATTTGTTCAACAGTTTGAAATGAACTTCTGAAATGGAAGTTGCTGCTGCTAGTGCCTATCGTTTTCGATTAATGTCTATACCCAGAATCTTTTAAAATTAACTTTAGTGTGCTATTTTCTGTTTCACTGTAGGAACGTTTCATCCACTGGACTTCACACTTTCAATTCCATTTTACAACGGTTATGAAATATTTAATTTGACTTATATCATTACCATTTTTTATTTCGTCACTCAGATGATATGTCAGCATTTTTGGCTAAAATTCCATAAGGGGGTAAGTTGGCGCCAAACTATTATTTTGGCCTTCAAAATTTGGCGAAATTTTAGGCGGCAATGAAAGCACCAAAATGTGATTTTTAAACGTAAACAAAATAGTAACTTTTAAGTTTTGCAGTAGTGAAACGCCGTTATTTTAAATTGTAAATTATTACTTCCATAGTAAGAGAATAGTAAAATGAGATCATAAAATACTAGATGAGTAAAACAAAGTCCAACAGTTTTGCAAGTAAAAACATAGTCCTATATATGTAATTCATCATAAAATAGTAAAATGAACAATTCTTGTAAATAATTATTGAGTAAATAAATATATACACATATCAGATCAGAAGTGAGTTTTAAACGTAAACAGAATAGCAAATTGTGCGTATTCAGCATCATAAAACTAACAAACATATTCAAGTTACTATCGTCGTGGAATTCAACATACTAAACAACTTTCGTTCAAGGCTTTAAATATTCCACATCTTTCGATTACCACATGCAAGAAACAAAACTAAAAAAAAAAATTAACTAAATAAAATTAAATGAAAACATTCATAAATTATAAACTTCACGTCATAAAAAATCCAACATTCTCCCACCAACAACAGCTTAACCTTCTGCAAATATTTATATAAATATAATATTAAACATATATATAATAATAATATTAAACAGTAAAACTTTTAAAAACAAACACAGTATTTCAAAATTAAATTTTTGAAAAAATCTTCTGGCTACAGAATTCGCGCTTTTATACTTACCGAAATAAAGCTCTAGGTTTGCCATAAAAAAACATACAGCCGGAAACCACAACCAAATCAAAATCGCGCCAAATAAAAAACTCTCGCCAAGCTCGGCGCTCACCCGATTATGGAATTTTAACCGCATATTTAATATTTTCATAAGACTTAACGTAAAAATAAATTCCTTTGCATTTCTTTCGGAGATAAAAATAAATCCGTTATCTAACAGATTTATTTTTACTTTTAAATTTAACAAAAAATTTTATTGAAAGAGTATTGAGTTCAATCGAATGTTTCTTTTTCCTCTATATATTTATTTTATAAAATTATCTAAGATTTTATAATTATTAATTTTTAAAACACAAAATTATATCTATTAATTTCTAGCAGTGGTTTTTGACGAAATTCAGTTTAACTTAAATGTTTACGTTTTAAGAATTAATTTTTATATTGACATAATGCTACTGTAAGTGTCAATCATTTTATTTATTCAATAATAAAACAATAATGAAAGTATGTGAGGCTAATTCGTCTTTCTTTAGACAACGTCATTAACTTGAAAAAAGTTCCTGGTGTTTGAAACAGACTGTCTTCACATCATTTTAACACTATTCATGCATGTAAACATTTAGTTCGTGTTTTTTAGTATCTGTCAACTCTCAAAAACATATCATCATAGAAGTAACTCATCATAGAAGTAGAAGTAGAAGTATAGTAGAAGAAGAAGAAACTCATCATAGAAGAGTATAATACAAATAAAATCAATTACTCCCTCAACGTGAGATTACTTTAGTATTTTAAAAAATAACCTGCATTATTATGATTTTCTGACTGACAAACATAACATTATTATATAACATACAAATATATAATGGTAATTTTTCACATGACTTTGAAATTTGTCTTTATGATTAAATTTAATATTCAAATTTTAAAACTAAGTTTTCCTAAGCGAAACGTGAAACTGGTTATTTACTTAAACTCGTCTTTTCGATGAAGAGACCATGGCAACAATTAGGTTCATCACGTCCTAACGAGTCGCCATAGTAACGATAAGCTCAAAAGCTTTGGAACAACAATTATTATAGTTTTTTACTTTTGAGTTTGTATCAGCATGATAAGTTTTTTCTTTTACTTAGATAATTTTAACTAGTAACTAACTAAATAAGTAAATATTTAAATACCAATGGAGTCATATTTTGAATACTTATTTCTGCCTCCCAAAAGGCTATGAGATAGACTTTCAGATAGAGTTCTGCTATTACTTAGGATTTTCCTGAAATATGAATCTGGTCGAATTTTATCGAATTATGTAGTTTCAAAACTGAACAATTGTATTTTAATCATATTGATAACACATTTTGTAAGTTTAATAAATAAATGAATATTTAAATATATCTGATTTCAATCCCGAATACTTAAAACAAATCTTTTCTTTTTAGTAACTGATAAAATTCTGTCAGCCAGTGCGATTACAAATTAAAATTCCTAGTGCGTTTCAAGATATAAATTACTAGTTCCCCATTTACAAGTGAAGAAGAAAAAAATCTGATTGAAAGGTTTCTCAGTAATTTATTATCATTTTAATACATATCATTAATTAATTAGTTTTTCATGGAGAAACTTTTTAAACCATAAGAAGATAGTGTCGGATTATTTATTTTATTATTTTATGGTAATATAGTACTTATAATAATCACTTTAACAATTAATAAGCACTTATAATTAATATAGCACTTATGGTAATATAGCACTTATGTCAAGCACTTCTGGGTAATGTGTTCAAACTCGTCTTCCAAAGTTCATAAATTATTGTAAAAACGTAATTTATTTTTTAAAATGTATACATTTTAAAGTTTTAACTTTTATCAAATGTATACGTTTCCATTGGCACATTTACCGTTTTCAGCTTCATCTTCAGAAAATGTGCATGAATTAGTTAACTGTTCTGCGTGCAATTTGTTTAACTTTTCTCCAAACTTCTTCCATCGATTGTACTAAAAGAAGCATGTGAAATGTTTTCGCACTCTGCATAAATTTGAAAATATATATATATATATATATATATATATATAATAAAGTTTTTTAATATATATTAGTATTTGTTTTCTTTTAAAAAAAAAAAAAAAAAAGACAAATTTGAATTTCTTTATTGTTTAAAAAATGATGAACTGAATCAAGTATTCTGTGATATATTTTTAAACTGACAATATATCTGACTAAAAGGTTTTTTTTATTATCCGGTCAGAATAGTCAGAAGACCGGATTTTTGTAAACATATCGCAAAATGCGATATGTAAAAATACAGACTTTTGATTGGCCAAATTTGTCCATCGTAATTGTGAAAATTTAGCTGAATTCCGCTTCAAAAAGCCATAGATTTGCGAAATATAGATTTTTTTTGTGTTCATACGATAGATTAATGAAGAAGCTAACATAAAACTAACGGATTTTACACTGATATATATATATATGTATTTTTTTTTCCAAGTTCATGGTGGTAGTAGCACTTTGTAGTGGTGGTACTAAATGTTTTTAATTTTTTAGATAGTACGCTTTAGTCAAAAGGTTGAGAAAAGCTGATCTAGTGTATTACGTTCGTCTTTTCCCTTAGAAGATTTTGATCTCTTTACTATATGTCGTGAAAAAGAAGAGTGTGCTTTTACATTACAAGGTAAAAGAAACTTTTGTGGACGTTGTTGTCTTGACCAAAATCGAAATCGCCAAAAAAGAAAGGGATTAATTCTATGCGATATATCAATCGAATTTTATTGTCGTTTAGAAGTAAACAAAAAGTAGTAGTTTTTTCTTCGTCTCTGAAAAGTAAACGAAGTACCAAATACGAATTTTTAATGGTTTAAATCAGCGATTCTGAACCGGTGAATTTTTAATCTAATATTTTTTATGTATGCATATTTAATACAAATAGCCAATACTAGTGCAAATGGCAAAATATATTTTTTAGTATTTTTATTCAGAAGTTGAAAAATAATCATTGTAAAATGTAGCGGTGGTCATGGGCGTAGTCAGATCGGAGCTATGTAAGTGCAAACGATCTTAGACCGAGAAAACGAAACTATGATATAACAAGAATTTGTCAGTGGTAGAGTATGTAAAATTACTGATCACCTGTCATTCGATTTGAAAGCGAATTAATTGGTTGGGTGCATGAGTGTTTTTGTGTTTTTTTCTCATGCATTATAAACTGAATACGAACCAGTTTACCTTAGAAAATTCTCCTATAAGACAGCTTTCCTTCAGGATAGCACTCACATACTTGGCTACAGTCGAATAAACCGGCAAATAAGTAACGGAACTGAAATACATGAGTTTAAATAGATCGGTTAAAATATGTGAGATAGGAATAAAGAGACTTTTTTACTTGGTTGGAAACATTTTTTACTTGGTCTTTAATTTATATTACAACAGATTTTCTGCTATCTGAACTTAAATCTTTCTGAAACTTCTATTTCTATTCTTGTTTCTTGAGCAAGCTTTCTATGCACATTTAACATACACAGCTCATTTAAGGGATTCTCTGCCATTGTAAGGCGCAACCAAGTTTTTACTCTGTGCAGGTTACTAAATGAGCGCTCAATAGTACACGTAGTGCATGGTTGAGATAAAGATATAAGAAGAGCACTTATATGTGGGGAAGTTTTTCTGGGGAAAAAATTGTCACTTTTACCAAATCGTCCATAGTTAACTCCTTCGTGTTGTCAATATCTAGTTCCATCGTTTTCCAGAAGTTATACCAGAGATCTCTCTCACTATCAAAATTTTTCAAGTGATAAAAATTTCAAAAGCACTCCGCCTTTTTGATAAATTCTTCCATTGGCATTTTAGCATAGCCAAGGGATATAATAACAACAAAGAAATTCTGGTAAATTATTGCTGGAAAATCTTTCTTCCAGTGATAGTATTAAGGAATCAAGATAAGGGAAAATAAGACACCTTTTCTAGAATTCATCGGTTGCAGATGCTGGAGGATTTGAGCGATGTTTTTTCAGTTTCACTTGCAAAAGAAGCATTTCCTGTCATGAAACATCTGTTGCTCTACAATGTTCTTTTACAAGCATTAAAATTCTGTTTATTTTCATGTATTTTTCATGTGCAAATTATGTACCCCCAAGTTACTAAAAATTATACTTAGGCTGGACGAAAAGGGAACGCTTGTTTATAAAAAAACTCTTGGAAATACAACCAGACATCCATTACTTATTTATATCATTTAAGGTGAATGTGAGAAAAAGGATATCCGGATGCTAGGTGGTCCTTATTTTTATGACCTGCTGTGAAAATCTTTGGAGCTGGAAAAGATTTCTTTCGGCTAAGAGATTCTACAGAAAACTGGGGGAACCTTAAAGAATAATATGAGAAACAGAAAAAACTTTTCGCTAACTTGTCAGTTGAAATAAAAAAAATAAATAAATAAATAAAAAAAATTAAAAAAAAGGAGTTGTATTCGTTTAGGGGGTGCAAGTGCACCTCCCTGCACTCCCCTGACTACGCCCATGGCGGTGGTATTAAAGTTTTTCAATTTTTGTGTAGATGGTACGCGTTAGTCAAAAGTTTCAGAACCGCTGGTTTAAATGATTTTCGAAATTTCGATTTTACAAACTTTTTTAGCTGCTCGTACGATTTCGTAAAAGAGAATGTTGACTATAATTATTATTGAATCTGGACAGCTAAAATAAGTTGAATTCAAAGGACAACGAGATCCGAAACCTATGGTGAAAATAATGATCTGAGTGCTCTACAGTGTCTTCAAATCGTTTCCCCCCACATAGTTGATCTTAATAAAATAGAGATGAAAGGAAAAGTTCTTGAAGAAAATAATATATTAATATTGAATAACTGTCACATATAATTATAAAAATTAATTAAAAAATCATTAATAATATCAATACTAACGATTCAGCACTTTTCGCAACCCACTACAGCCTATCGACACTGCACTTTGGAAGCCATATTTTAGAAAATAGGAAACCGTACTTTTCCGTTATCCGCCTGAAAAGAATTTTGGGAATTTCTTAAATGTGTTAAGATAAACACGCAGACATCCATAAATGGTTTGGTCTCCAGATGGCTCTTTAGTTGTGCTTGGCTTCTTTTTCCCCGGCGCCAAAACGTGTTGCAATTGCATAACGGAAAAGTACCTAAAAAATTGAAACTTATTTTTTTTCTTTCTCACCAAACGGCATTTTGGATTCATTCTTCATTCCCTGTTCCAGAGCTGGCTATTTGATTGACAAACGAACGTAACCTAAAAACCTCTGTAAAAATGCATATAAACCTATTGCAAACTGATTATTTTACTGCCTTTTAGCTTCCGAAAAACAGTAATACTTCAGGAACTTCTGCCAATATCTCTTACATTTGCCAGCAACCTTCGATCTGAAGATTCACATGAATACTTCATCTTAAAATGCAGCTTACGTAGGAAATTAAGAATAATTAATGAAATCATAAAAACAAGATAGTTGCTGGAAAACAATGTTTGAAATTTCAGAGACTTCACTGTGAAAAGATGTATACTTATTCTACATATAATTTATAAGGTAAATACAGGGATTTATAAGATTATAAGATTAATTTATAATATAAAAATTACTTATCATATAAATAAATAGATACAATTATAAGATAAATAAATACATTAATGATTCATTCGTTCTCAAAAGGCTACACATGAAAGATATATGAAAAGAACCACAAACTTGCCAAGTTTATGCACCCTCTACAGATATTTAATATGCGCCTCTTTGATGACACGACACACGTCCAGACAATAATCCAGCTCATTTCACATATTTTGTAGCATTGTTGGTCAAATATTCGCTTTTTCAATTGACCATACATCTGGAATATCGAAAAAAAATGTGTGGAAGATTTTGCGTCAACGGTGCATTTCAAACCATACCAAGTGTAGCTCCCTGTCGACTAGATTTTTGCGTCAACACTCGAGGACGAAGGCTTCGCCAACAAGTTGATATTCAGCGATTAAGCAAAGTTCCACTTATCCGGAAATCTTGGTGAAATAATGAGAAAGACTTGATGAGTTTGTGATTCTTTTCATGTATTTTTCATGTGCATACCAGTAATTATTTTGAAAATATAGCCTTTTCAAAATGAAGGAATCGTTTGTGGTACCTCTGTATTTGAAATCCTAGTTTAATAATTTAAATTTAATATATTCCTGCCTGCTTTGAAAATCTCAAAGCCGGGATATTTTGCTTCAATAAGGTTACTTACTTACAATGAGTTTTAAATAATGTAACTGTTATTAGTACGTAAATGCTATTAGTATTTTGAGAGTTGGTAATACAGTGCTTTGCATTGCGAACCACGTGTAGCTCCTTATGGACACTTCCATATTGATATATATTTTATTTAATTTGCATTTAATTTCAGTTCTACTATAGATAACGTGCCCTTTAATTTGGCGCCGAATACCGAAGCTGGTACCGATTTCCTGGTAGCTCAGAATCGACTCTATTCCTCCAACGTTATGGCAGCTTTTTATTTTTTTACGTGCCAATATTTTTCATAAGCTTAATCTGATTGGAACTTCTTAGTCAAAATCTAATTCATCACTGGAAGAGGATGATAGAGACTAATTACAATGTCTGCAGTTTGACTGTCCTGATTCGAATTCTCCAATTGTTCTGAGAATAATTTCATTCTTAATGAAAGTTCATAGATGGCTTTCTTTGCCTTTTTAATTTATTCGTCATCCAAGAAAATTCGGTGTTTCGGATCTGCGTATATTGAACCCAGCAAGATCTCATTGTCTAGCAAAATAGTTTCTCTTTTCATCATTGAAAGAATGATTCCTTCTGCAATAAACCATCCATTATAGAAAAAACAAACACCTCTTTCTTCCATTCTCATCTCCAGTCAAATCTTCAGATTGCAGCTTTTTTGTGGCTATATAAGGTGTAGAAAGAAGAGTTTCCAGTTCTGCAAGATCATTCCACAGTCTTTCTGTTAGTGAAACATTAGGGTTATCTACATCTTCTAAAAAAGTTCTTAATATAAAAACTTCTTTGTCATCAAATATGTACTTCCTTATCGCGTTGCTTGATCAATAATTTGCTCCTTTTCCTGCTCGCTTCCTAAGAATGGCATCAATTTTGGGAGTTCTTGCTGCTATTGCTGCTAAATTTATCAGGGAGATTTGTAACTAAATCAGTTTAATCACTGATGGCACATATCACATCCATCCTCCTCCCTTATATTTATTTATTAATATGACCATAAAATAGAAAATAACTACTTATGTATATTGTCCATAAATAAAAAAATAACTTAGCTTGTCATTAATTTTTTTAATTCATCGTAATTTCATTTCAAATTCAAACTGAACAACAAAGACTGGAGTCGAAGTCGACCTGCTTTTAACGACTCCAGGTCCGACTCCTTTTACCTCAAAATCTGCCCGACTCATCCGACCCGCAGCCCTGGTTAAAACACACCTTAACGCCTTTTCTTGTGCATTACTTATGATTTTAGTTTTTCCATGTCAACGTGATTTTGAGAACATGATTCGGTTAAAAGTAAAGATTACGGCTTGTATAAACTTTTTGTGTGAATATTAACAGCGTAACTTTACCATTTACCTATACGGTCTTCCTTAATGTCTGAAACTACGAAACACAACAATGACAACTTGATTTCAAAGTCAAATTCTCTGATCTCGTTTTCTTGGGAAAATTTTAAGAAATTTCCTCCATCAACTAAACCAGTACAGGATTTACGTGTAAGCTACACAATCTGTAGCTTAGAACCCGCTCTTTCTTGCCCCGCCCAAACCCCTCTAGGTATCCGAAAATCATAATTGGCACTGATATATAATATCTGGACCTATAAAGGGCCCCATATCTCAAATAGTTTAGGGCCTTATCAAGTCTAAATCCGGCCCTGAAGTAAACTTTAAGGTTTGGTTTCTCTCTCTTTTTCCTTCTTCATACTTTCCACAAAAATTACCAGCTTGCTAAAATTTCAAGCTACTCTCTCATCAGCTGGGCACAAAGTTTAACGAAATGACTAATAGCAGGGATCACAAAAAGCGATTAAACTTTAAATACTGCATTGTTGGACATTGGATTCGTATTCCAATAAGCAAGCTGAACTGAACTGAAACCTTCAGCTGAACTGAAACTATAACGTTGGAGGAATAGAGTCGATTCTGATCTGAAACCTTAGCGAATGAAGGAACACCTTCAGCGAATGAATGAAATTGGTTATCGATCTTTATGTAAAAAATAGCGCTAATTATTCGTCACTCTTCAGTGTAGCATGGCTAGTTGTATCAAAGTCCAAAGGCGACCTGACCATACCTTTAGAGATATTTACTTTTTATATTTTCTAATATTTAGTAATTTTTATACAAACTGTATAATAGTCTTTTTCGTTCACAAGTGCATATGAAATATATTTTGACTGAAGAAATGAGTTTTCCTATTGATTTCAAAGTGTCTCTCTGATCTGAATTCTTGCTTGCTATCTCTGTGGTGATCAGAGCTCAGAGTAATTTTTAAAATTTTCATATTAAATATTTTTCTCCTTTTTTAAGCACAATTTAACTATTCAGCAATATGCAATTGAAAATTAGAAGAGAATTGCTTAATTAGGCAATAAAGCAGATGCTGAAGTTTACATAAAACGATATATCATGCTTGCTTGTTTTCTTTCTTTCTTCTTCTTTTTTTTTTTTTTTTTTTTTTTTTTTTGTTCAGGTGGCATATCATTGGTTCAGTTTTTCTCGCAATGTTATTGGCGATGTTTCAGTGTCCTTTAAAATTTCATGTTTCGGTTTCGCACATCTTTCCGACCGGAGTGGCAACGTGTGATTTAATAAACATGTAGTTCGATTTTGAGAAAAATTGACGTGTAAAGGGTTCTTTCATTTTAATTTATTGTAGAAGAATATATCAGCTGTGACACCTGCAAGAATATTTAATTCTAAAGGGTAAGCGCAAACTCACATTCAACAGTATCTGCATTTGTGGACTAATTTGTGTGAAAGTATTTGAATTTAGTAAAGCGAGATCAAGAAATGAAGTATTGCATTTAACTGTATACCAATTTTCCAGACTAAGTCGTGTGACTCCCTGCATGTCCTTCTACTAATATGCTTGTCAAAACCCTGTTTATGGAATGAAAGTAACTCCATTTGATAAAAGTAAGTGTAAATAAAGTTATTTTTTCCGTTATTTGACGACTAAGCAATTTTCTTATGATGCTGTTAGATTTCTGTAAGCTTATCTTCTTTTTATTTTCTCAAAATTTGCTTTAAAAAAGAGTTATATTTTTTACTACTGCTTATCAAATTCTTAGGCATAAATTTAAATCCTGTATTTTAAAATTTAATAGAAAAAAAAAGTTTGGAATGTTATATGTCGTAGGTTATGTCAAGATTTTTATCATATTAGGAATATGATTTATATTTCTTTTCTATGCAGTGCAATGTTTTAAATTATCCATACCTGGAAATTATGGAATTTTATGTAATAATGTGACTTAATTTTTTTGTTTTACGATTTTTATTTAAAACAATGAACTTTATATTTTGTAATCAAGTTATAATACTTGTATCTGTGTTTATATCACTTCATTTTAAGTACTAATAAATGTAATGTAAATAAAATTTTCTATAATTATTAAATTTTATGTTTTCATGATTTTTGTTTCATAATGCAATGCTAATATTTTAGCTCTTTTTGAATATTAATTGAAAGTTTCTAAATTTTTCTCCCTTAATTTCAATATGGAATTGATTTTAATGTTTTAGTAGTTCAAATTTGATATACCTGATGCAAATCATTTTAAAACGACTCTTGTTATAATTCTTAAAGATTATCAACTTATTATTATAATAATTTTTAAATCATTAAATTTCTTTTATTCTCTATAAAAAAGGGGTTTGTTTTGATTCGGATCTGTGAGATTTCACTGTAACTGAAAACACTGTTTTGTAAATTATATAGAGCTTAGTTTGCATTAGCTATAAATTTTGCAATATGGTTGGAGGATGAAAAAAACTGTTTGTTTACTCATCTTGCTCAGAAATAGTCCGTTAGGAAACTGTAATCTGATAAAGAGTCCAGTATTGGTAAAGTTAGTGAATCCATATAGTGCAGGTTTGGTTTTTTTATTTTTCTATCAGCAGGATAAAATGAATTGACTGCTAGGACTTTAATATTTTCTTGTGTGATCTATAATACAAAAGCAAATTAGTTCCATTATGCTAAAAATTTTTCCATAAAAGGTACTTATCACTGGGTACCTATTTTTTAAGTGTTGCTAAAATAGCTTCGATTTGTATCCTTTGTCAGGGAAAAGCTTAATTTCGGGGATTGTGTTTTCAGGAATTGTTACTGTGTTATATGTATAGTATCTGCAAATCCTTCTTCCCAGTAACAAAATGTATGTCATAAAGTCAAAATCTATTTTTTTTGTCTCCAATTTCTATTAGAAAATATATAGTACAACTGTATTTGTTAAAGAAGTTGAATTTTCATTAAAAAAAATATTCAGGACCAGTTTTTATTATTAGGTTCATTATTCCAAACTAATCAAGAAATGACTTCTAGAACTGTATACATAGATACATATACTTAATTTTTTTTTTTTTTTTTTTTTCTTACTGAGCAAGGCTTAAATTTTTTTAAAAGATTTAATTGGCCAGAATTTAGGTAAACCTTTTAAAAACAAGTGATTATACATTTTTCCATATCTGTAATGTTCAGTTAATTATCATTGCATATAAATAGTATAAATAGTTATATGACATTTTAGTAATTTTACTTAAAGGGTGAAATGTGCATTAAAAATACAGTCCATAAGTGTACCTGTTTAAACCTTCCAACTTGTCAAGGAATTTGTTAAGAAAACCCGAATTTCCAAAAACTACCATGAGAAAGAGGAATTTTCTTGATTTTAATGGTACCTTTAATATATTGCATGAACTTCTTGGATATATCTCAAGATGCATATATAATACACTTAAAAGCATTACAAAAAGTATTCTAGGCCATATATATATCGCCTGGCTAGTCAGAGCGTTAATGAGAAAATAGCTTATTATTATTTAATACATTTATGATGATGAGTATTAAGTCATGCTGTTTAATTTTATGATGTATAATAATAAATTATGCTTTTGTTGTAGAACTGTTATAGAAAAAATGTTTTTGCTTTCTTAAGTGGAATTGCAGTTTTTTGGTCAAAATTTTTCATTTATCATGGGTTTTGGCAAGTTCTGTGATGTTGTTAAGTGGAAGTAATTTTAACATATATTCCTTTGCCTCCCAAACAAAAGTATTATCTCAGTGTAGTGAATTTTTAAGAATATTTATAATTGATAATGTTTAAGAAATTAAATATTACATTTGAATAATTAAATATTTTATGCCCATTAGTCTTTTTCTGATGATCCAAAAAGTTTTAATATGTACCATACAGATGGCGCCACATGTAATTTTATTAAAGTGACTGGAATAGTACAAGCATTTTATACCTGCTATTTTTGAACTGCAGCAGTTTAACCAGGATTAAAAGGTCCCTATCCATATTTTTTTTTTTTTTTTTTTTTTGGAAGCACTAGAATGTATTTGAGTTGACCAAATAAATTTAATTATATTTTATCTTTACATGAAAGTGTGCAACATCAGTGCTTTTCACAGTGGATTATTTACTATTTTAATAAATGCTTGTTACCGAAACTTGAGGTGAGAGAACACTGTTTTTTTTTTCCCTCTCTTTTCTCTTAATTCAAATTCATAATTCCATGAATTTTAATTTCATCTTATCCATGATCAAAATTTAAATGAAAAAATAATTTTTAACCATCGAGAAAATTAATTTTTATTTTCAAATGATTCATTGACTGTACTAAAATTAAATTAAAAATTAATAAGTTTAAAAATTATAAACCATAAATTAAATTTTAAAATTAACATTTAATAAAAAATGTAATAATCAAATAAATAAATCTAAATAACATTTTAAATACTTATTTTTCTGATGGCATTTTAATATTATTAATCTTTTTTCTTTGCTTGAATTTTAAAGAAACAATTCTCTAAAATTTAAAAATAAAATGAAAATTGAAATTTGCATAATTTTTGAAAACATAATTCTGATGGAGAAGGTGGTGTTATGTTATATTATTAACTGATATTTTTTTTTGGGGGGGGGGTCTGCTGCTAAAAAATTTTAAACTAGCTTTTTCATTTTTGCAGTATGGAATATATCTTTTAATAGGATTTTGAACCAATGCTTACTCCTTACTGGAAAAACTACTTTATGTGGCTGTTATTTTACACAAATTTTTTTTAATAATGGTATTAAATTGAAGACATGACTAGTCTTACTTTTTATCCATTTGCTGAAAGACTTCTGTTTTTAAGGTTTATATATAGAATCTTCTTCTTCAGATGCAGAAGTGCAAATAACTAAAGAGAAGCCTGTGCTCAGGCAATAATAATGAGAGGAAGGATCAAGCTACTGCTGCTATCTATTGATGAAAAATTAAAATAACTATGAAATAATTTCCTTAAAAGCTGAATATAAAGGCAGATTGGAATTGAGGTCGTTAACTAGAACTGAAAGATTTTTTAAGAATGTGTGCACTAGTAGGTTCTGTGTGTAAACCTTCAAAACTAGGCCAGCAAATTTATGAATGTTATGCTGATTCTTGTTGCCTTAACACCTCCAAGAATCATTATTCAGCATGTTAAATTCAAGGGTAAAAGGAATTTTCTTTTTAAAGGGACTGAGAATAGGCATTTTTCCCGGGAGGAATCTTTATCTGTCGTTCTGTTGGTTAAATCAGAGCTTAAATTACACAGGAACCCACTGGAGCCTAGCCTAGTTACTTCTCAGTTTTTGAGATAAATTATAATTTTAGTTGGGGCCCATCAGAGCCGTAAATAAAAGGGCTCCGGCACTTCTTTTATTTTAATTAAATAAAAGTTAATTTTTATTTTAATAATAAATATATGCCTTAAAAATTGAATCTAACTTTTGAATGCTGGCCTGCCTTTCCCTTGAACTCAAACCTTGGGCATAAGTTGAGAATTTTAAGGAAAGAAAAGCCTTCTCTCGCATGTCAAAAGCTTATTCCTCAGGATGTGCAATGAATTTATGAGAGCAGATAAATTTCTCATTCTGAAAGTGATCATTGTCACTCTAATGGCTCCTGTGTGACAGCTTCTATAGACTGTTTGAGTGATGTAACCAAACATGAGAACCACTAATGTCACTTGTACAGAGGAATCTTATGGTTATTCTTATGTTGTTGTCGAATTATATTCAAGGAATATTTTTGTTTGATGGCTAGATTTATATCAACAGGGCATTGTGATTGTGATTGTGAAGTCTTGCACTCGTCTTTATTTTCAAAGTTTCACTTAATCAGGGGTGTATCTGTCCCCGGGCGCAGAATCCAAGGGGCACCAAACTGATGTTAGGACATTTTAGAATTAAATGTTTTCCATCCTTGGCAAGCAGTAGGGGGCGCGAAATCTTCAGTTGTCCCTGGGCGCTGAAAACCCTAGCTACGACTCTGCACTTAATATCTCTGCTTGACAGCTAAAATTATATCAACAAGGTATTGTGATTAGAAAGTCTTGTACTCTTCTGTTTTTATTTTCAAAGTTTCACTTTTCCATTAAAATTTCCTTCCAAATCCTCATATTGTTTCTAGAATTCTCACTGTTCTCCTTAGGAACAC
Source organism: Stegodyphus dumicola (assembly GCF_010614865.2). Lineage (NCBI taxonomy): Eukaryota > Metazoa > Arthropoda > Arachnida > Araneae > Eresidae > Stegodyphus > Stegodyphus dumicola. The sequence goes on from NW_023313359.1 coordinate 103,852, forward strand.
TTAAATCGTATTATGTTTTTTCATTAGTTTTTTTTTTTTTTTTTTTTTTTTTTTTTTTTTTAAGGGTTGATTTTTGTGTCTGTCATCAATAGCACCCTAATTGTATAAGGACTTAAATTCAAATGGAGATTGGCTAAGCTGCTTCTTAAGGTGGGAATGGAATTTTAATTCCAGTCAGAGCCCCAAATAAGACTAAGTTCGATAATTTTTTTGATTTATCTATTTAAAATTAATTTAACAATTTGTTATATTTCTGTTTATCTCTTTGCATTTAATATAATTTTAATTAAAATTAATTATTTACATTTTTTTGTTATTTTATTTATTTCTTCCTTTGTTCCTCACAGTCTTCCATAGGGCTCTGGCACTTGTAATTTTAGAAATTAAGCCGTGGGTTAAATACCAGGTTATTGAAAGCACATGAAATCTCTCTGAATCTAGAGGGAATAGAATTTACCCATTTCACTTATGATCACTGTAGAGAATAATAAAATGAAACAAACTTAAATGCATAAAGTAAGTCATTATTACATCAGATGGCCAAAACATTCATATTTCTCCCTTTTTTTTTTTTTTTTTTTTTTTTTTTTGTGTGTGTGTGTGTGTGTGTGTGTGAATGTATTATACAATATAACATTGGTACTTTTTGATTATCCGCATCACTGCAAAAAGTCGGCAACTTCGTGACTTGGCAAAAACCATATGTTTGGTATCTTTATTGCTCCTAGTACTGTTTTTTCCATAAATAATGATAATGAAAAAAGAGCATATTATTAGAAACAATGCATTCTATTAGAAGAAAGAAAAATTTGTATAGCCGATGTTTACATTTTTACAATTGTTTACAGCTTTTTCTATAAATGATGGTTAAATGTGAGTTGTATAATCCTCATGTATCTTCATTATCATGATATATGAATGTGCAAAGTATTTATTATCACATGTACATTTGAAAGTGCATCAGAAGCTTGGGCGTTTTATCGGATTTTGAAATTGGGCTGGGCTGATAAATAGAAAACGCAATAATATTTTAAAATGCTAAATAAACTGGTAGAGGAGATCGGCATTAGATAGTATAGCATAGATAGAACACAGCCATATGAATATAGTAGACATTAGTAGATATACAAGGTATGACACAAAAAAAGGAGACCCAAGTGTGTAGCTTGAAAACAAAGTGGAGATGGCAACAACTGTTTTGGTGACGTCATGCCACACATCTCTATCCATGCGCCTAGTTTCCGCACCAGTGGGGAGTACTGCATTATTGAGTGAACACGTGCAACTGCATTCTGCCGGAAAAATGTCTAATGTAAAAACAGAACAGCGAATCAACATCAAGTTTCTTGTGAAACTTAAGAAATAAGCCATGGAGGAAACATTTCAAATGTTAACTGAGGCTTATGAAGATGAAACTTTGTCTTATGCACATGTGTTTGAATAGCATAAGCAGTTTTCAGGGGGAAGGACAGTGTGAAAGATTATGGGGCTCCCAGCATGTTCGTCGTAATTAAATGAGTTCCCAGTGGTCACACTGTTAATAAACACTATTACATTGAAGTATTATAAAAAGACTGTGTGAAAAAATTGGGGGAAAAAAAAGACCACAGTTATGGAGGGATGGATGCCTGTTACACCAGGAGAATATACCCACTCACACGGCCCTATCTGTCAAACAGCTCCTGACTAGCAAAAACATTACTGTGATAGGGCATCCTCCTTATTTACCTGATTTAGCTCCATGCGACCTTTTTTTTTATTTCCTAAAGTTAAATCTTAAATAGAGGGAACCCATATTAACCCATCTCCTGAAAAGCCTTCCAAAAACCTCGTTCCAGAACTGTTACCAGCAATGGCAGCACCAAATGCAGAAGTGTGTGAATGCTGAAGGAAACTGTTTTGAAGGTGATAATGTCATTGAGAACTGATTTTGTAAGCACAATTATTTATTGGACCAATTCCCCCCCCCTTTTTTGTGTGTCACACCTCGTATAGATTCAGACATGAATTTGGTTGTCAACAGTTAAATGAGCTAGTGGCAGTTTTTTTTTCTCAATGTGTAATGTCTTTGAGGTGCTATTGAAACCTGTATATGTGAAAATCCTGATGACAGGAAAAGTAAATATGAAGTATCCAGTTTCTGTTGCCTAGGCTCAATCTTATAGAACTGACAGAAAGGATTTTTAATAAAGTAATCCAGCCCCTTAGAAATTCTTCTAGGAAAGCATCATAAGCAATAAATTATACAACACATAAAATGTAGTTTATAAACACTGAAATTTTAAATAAAAATATGTTGTTTAATTAGAATAAAAAATTATTTCTTTGTATTGAGACTGCTGTTTATTGATTAATAATCTGAAATGGTTTTTTTTATACGATTTTTATTATTTACAATATAGCTCAGTAAGGTAGCTTTGTAAGAAGTAATAATATATATATATATATATATAAATCATATGTGGGGGGAAGAACAAGATATTTATTATGCTTCATGACATTACCTGAGTTAATCTGGGCTTCAATGAAGCAAGCAAAAAAACAATCTAGCCAAAAGTAAGGCAGAACTGTAGTCTAGGTAATAATAGGTAATTAGAGCTAAAAAATCAAGTAAATATATTTTACGATCTATAAATGTCATTGACAGTATGGTACAGTCTGAAACATGGTGCAAGACATAGTGGCGCATCACAGTCTGGACAATAATACTGCCATTGCTGCTCGAGGGTAATCACTTTGAGCGGGTAATCACAAAAGACATTTGGACCCCTCCCACAGCTAAGAAATAATGTGCATGGCAGAGTGTCAATTGCCATGCGATACTACAGGCGATGACATTAAATATCCATAAAATTTTCCTCCCTTGAGTTAACTTGTTCGTAGGAAAATTGAAACGGCATCTATTCCCGAGATATCTCGGGTGCGATCATTAAGCGGTTAAAAAATCAGTATGCTTAAAGCTGAATAATCATTTAAAATATCCATTTTTCTCACACTGAACAAAAGAGTGTACTAAATTTCTTTAATGAACATTCAGTTTTGTCAAATATTTTTCATATTATTATGCATTATGTGCTTAAATAAGCAACATTTTAAATTTATAAATACATATCTAATGTTGTTAGAATTCAGATTTGTACTAGTTTCAGTTAGTTAAAATAGACTTAATGTCTCACTTTAATTTTATTTTTAGTATAATCTCAAATTCCCAAACTATGATTATGTATAAAATTATTTTAATTTTGTTTAACTTATTTTGTGTTATATAAGTAGTAAATTTTGGTAGTACATGTTTTTTAAATCAGGTCCTGTCACTGTACACACCATTTGTACTAATGAATCTTCTGATTCATCACAGGTATGTACAACAATTGCAGTTATTCTAATTTTGTATTTTTATTCATTAATTAACTCTTGATATTTTCTTTCCAAAACAGGAAGGTAATTTTTTTAGCTTTTTATTTATTAATTTGGTATTAAGTTCCTTTATCAATCTTATTTATCTTTTTTGCTTAATATTTACCATATAAAAATGATTTATAATGCTTTATTACAAAATAAAAACATTACCATTCACACAGGGATAGAATTAGAAAGATTGAGGGAATCAAATTTAATATTTGGCATTGTAAATATTTTTTTTTTTTTTTTTTGTCTAATATAGATAATGAATTTTTGGTACTTTTCCGTTTTGCCGGCGCAAACGATAAAGTTGCCAATAATGGTTTAACTGATGCCAAACGGAATATATTCGCTGGTAACTTTACGCCTCATTCAAACAATTGCAGCCATTTCTATAATTGTTTCTTTCATACTGGATACAACAATAGAATTTTACGATATTTAAATTTTATCCCTCTAAGAATTCACGGTAATTAAGGCAATTAGAACGCATTAAAACCGCCCTCCGGTGGCCACTCGAACAAGTGTTAAACTCATCAATTCTAACGAGAATGCATTAGCGAAGAAAAGCCTGCAGTTTACATAATTTCTGAGTAGCTATCGTACGAATGAAATATTCTTGCATTTAACTTGTATTCCAAATTAATAATTAAATAATGTAAAATTACTGAGAGAATTAGACTTTGTAGCGTATTTACGTGACATGAGATCACTTGAGTCATGTGATACGAACTGGCGAATCAGGATTTGAACCGAAAGCATAGTAAATTCTTAAATTTTTTCTTTTTACTTTTTACAAAATTTTAAACCCTATTAAAATATTTATGCTTCAAAATAAAAAAAAAATTCTTAGAATTACATTTTTATGGTAGCTGTATGTTGTCGCCAACAAAGTCTGCTTGGCGAGATTTGCGCCGGCGAAACGGAAAAGTACCGAATTTTTTAATAAAAATTAACTGCTGTTTAAAAAGTAGACACTTAATGACTAATCCATCAGTTCTTAATTTTGTAATTTATGTAAATATGCTTATAATATATGTAAATATGCTTGAAAAGAAAAGTATAATGTCATATCCAGTGCAAGAAAAAAAAAAACTTTATTATAAATATGAAATGTTTTCGTAGAAAGATGGTCAAAATGTCCATTGCATATATTGAGGCAGGTATTTGCACACTGTGGAATGGCCATGAATGCGATGGATTGGCACTTGTTGCAGCATTGTGGTGTCCACCAAAATACATAAATGTAAAAGCGAGTAACTAAGCCACTTTCTATAGTAACTATATCGCAATAGACTAATTCCTTCAGCTGGCAACATGTCCAATCCAGCAGACTGGGTATTCCATATCCAGATATTCGCATACAAGGACAATGAAATGTGCCAGAGCTCCATCGTGCTGGAAAAATAGGCCATATATTGCTATTAAGGATATGCTATCAAGGAAATTGGTTAATACATCACAAAAAAATACTAAGTGTGAATGTTCCATGAAGCTGTTCCAGTAGTGGATGTGGTCCAATTGGTATCATGCAATTGCATAGTATGCTGACACATTTATAGACCGTGCACACATTTATAGACCGTGAGGCCTAATTCTTTGCAGTTGGATTGCACGATGATTGGACTTGCGTGGCTGTTATGACTGTTGATCATATATGGCTGTCATGACTGTTGAAGGCCCCATCAGATGTGAAGCATTTTTCATCCATTCACAAGATATGTGCATTGAACACATTATCAGCTTTATGTTGTAATGGCCATTCTGAAAAGTTATTTGTTGCTGAAAGTTATTTGGATGTAGACTTTGCATAGTTGTGTAGCGAAATAAGTATAACCTCTATGACTGTAAAAGCCTGGGCACCAACCGTACTGCTACTCACATTCAGCTCCCTGGCTTGTGTGCATGTGCTCAACTCAGAAGTTTCTTCTGCATACTAAAGTATTGCATTTTACTTGATGGCATAAGCTTACTGTGCATTGTTCTACCACTATTGTGAAGGTTGTGGTGGTGAAGAAGGTGGATGCTTTCAGTATTTCTTAATCTGTCGTCTGACATGCACTTTGCATCAGGAAGACAGCAGAATGGATAGCAACAGGCATACTTCTAGCAGTCAAGTAAGATATTACCATTACATTGACCAAAGATAAAGTATATGTCGCAATACCCATGAATGAAATGCATTATCAGCATGCAAAGATTATTGATAGCTTGCATGAAGAAACCTTTTGAGTATGAAGAAGAGCCTTTTGAATATGATTCAAATAACAGCTTGATGTCATTCCATGATGTACATATGCATGCCTCGATATGTGGACATTTTAAACATCTTCGTATGTAAACATATACACATACTGATATTCATGTTTCCAAATAAAGTTTTTTTTTTTTCCTTTTATTGGATATGACACCATGCTTTTCTTTAAGATTTATCTCAATAAGTGTGAGTCATATTGATTTTCTTTTGTTATTTTTTATGTATTCCAAGCTAGAAATCTGCTATGCAGAGTTTGTGGGGTCTTGTTGGGATATCCTGTGTATGATATTGTTGGTGGGAAAATGGTACTGTTCTGTTATTAGGACCGGATTAAGATATGTATGAATGTATGCACATGTGTACGTATGTATGTGCACATACGTGTATATGTATACACACATTCGTGCTTACATATATACATTGCATACATGAACTCATCCATCCATACATATATACATTTCTGGATCCGCTCGTGATAACAGAACAGTACCGTGAAAATGTTGGCAATAAATTATCCTATCAACTGAGAACTTTACTAATCAGCCAGTATTTAAATTGCTAAAACAATTTTTTTTTTTATCTTTACAAAACATAACTAAGATAGTTATGGTCGTTCATAACAGCTTCAATGAGCAAAAATGAAAAGGGAAGGATTAGTAGTTAATAGAAATTGCTTGGTCGAAAGAAACTAGCCCATTTCCCTAACATTTTATACATTTTCAAATATATTTTTACCTCACATTCAAAACCTTCAAGAGACATCATTTTATCTCTTTTGAAATGGTGTGCCATTTGAGTGTAGTTGAGTTTTTACCTGAAATACAGAAACTTGAATTGTGCTATCTGTATACCAGGAAAGACTAGCTTGTTTTTGCCTGTTCCCGTAACTGTCATAGACATGCTGCATAAGAAAATTTTGTTTTCTCGAGAATCTTATATGCACATTTAATTTAACTTTTAGTGCTGTGCTCTAGTTCACCTTCATGAAAGTATTCTTATGGTAATTGAAAGAATTCAAATATATTGCTGCAGTTATTCCAAGTTTAAACTATGGAGACGTAAGCAGTACAAAAAGCTGGTTAGAAATGAGGTTATTATGGAACATGCACCAGCAACCTTTGAAGCTGTTTTAGACAATGCACTCGTCTGTCAGGGTTATTAATCCTATGGTATTTATTGCTTGCTTGTCTATCATATTTTTCAGATAACATATATATTCAAAAAAGACCAGAAGTAATGATAAAAGGTAGATCTATTCTGCATGTTCTCATGTATACTATCAGGAAATATTATACTTATCATTCCAAAGTGGCATGTAATATGATTTCAAAATGATTAATAATAAAACTGAGAAATAATGTGTTTTGCTGACATTTTGTTCTTGTATTAACTAATTATTTTTATTACATCCATCATATTAAAAAAGTTTATTTATATATTATGGTATGATAAATATGACTTCACCTCTTCTGATTTTCACAGATTTATCAAAGCATGTTTACTATGATCATTATACTCATTAATCTTCAAATTATTTCATTAGTCTTCGTATTCTAGTTACAGTAAACCCTGTTGTGATGATCACTTCTGTAAAAGACCATATTTCCGAGAACATAAAATAAACACTAGTACTGAATTTCATAATTGTAAGATAACTGCTGCCACCATCTATGCATGATTGTCTTAGAAATAATAATTATGCTTCATATCTAGACTTTAGTAAAAAGCATGGTATACCACTGGTTAATAGGATGTTTGCATATTAAGGATTACTGGGAATTCTGACTGGGACCAAGGTAATTTTCATGGTGATCTGTGAACCAGAAACAGTCAGGAGTTTGTGGTCTTCAGTTCTGTGCTTGTGTTGATAATGCAGACTTCTTGGAAATCTAAATTACAAGTGTTCAGTCATTTGGAGTAACAACATTTTCTTAGAAATAATTATTTTATTCCAGTGTAACAACATAACATGTGACACTAGAGAACTTCCTGTTGGTGTGGGATCAAATCCCAGAATCCACTGTGGGCTGGTGAAAGTGATAAAAAAAGATTCATAAACGACTTCCCCCTTGGTAATATATCTGTTACTGATCTGGTAAGAGAAAAGAAAATACAGTACAAGTCTGTAATCCGGACTCGTAGGGACTTAGCAATTCCGGATTAAGGGTTTTTCTGGAATATAGATCATCAATTTACATCTGGTAAGATGGCATGCAGAATTTATGCAATTAAAAATATGAAACCATAATTTATGAATTAAAGAGCAATTATGATCTAAAGGGTATCAAAATTTAGCAAAAAAAAAAAAAAAAAAGAAAGAAAAAAACTTAATATTTATTTGTTTACTTTATTGAACATTTCTTTCAATGTAAGTTGTTTAAGTTGCTTCATTTTTTAGTGCTAAATGCGCATGCGTAAACATTAAATGTGCATGCCTAATGTTAAACGCACATGTGTAAGCGCATTATGCACATGCATAAAGCAAACAAAAAAAAAGTTTGTGGCTTTGAGGTCCGGATAATGGACGTCCGGATTACAGACTTTGTACTTTAATGCTTTTGTCTGAGAAATACCAAGAGAATAAGATGCGTTGCATGTCGGGACAGCTGTTGTCTTTCCCCTTCTGTAATAATGCTATAATTTATATTAATCACCCTAGAAAGCCTATTTCAAGTTTTAAATAAATCTAAAAGACAATTTGTCTAGTTATTTCCATCCCATAAGCTTGGTGACATGACACCAACAGTTCCCAGGTATTTTATGTGGTAACTGATAATTTTATTTTATAAAAATTTGAACAGTCTTAATTATTATATTGCATTTGATGATTCTTGAAAAGTTGCTAGTATTTCATAAATGCAGAACATGTTAAATAATGTAATAATTGAAGATAAGAGGAAAAAGAAAATGATCTGAACACGATTAACATGGAGAGCATGGTTGTGATTAGGAAAGTGAACATTTACTGGCGGTATGGTCACTAAATCTTGATGTCAACCAGAGATGGAATTTCTAGTTGCTACACTGAATCAAATTTTTGTCACCCACTACCATTCCAGATATTTCAAATTTTTGTAATTGTTTCAAATTTCTCCAGCAGGACAATTTGCAGGTATCAAATGATGTGTGGGGATTGTATTATTTTGAAGGCTTAATTTCTAAAATTATGATGATGTGTAAAATATCATGTGTGTAGGTATCATGTCACTAGTATCACATGTGTAATCACCAGTGTGATGATCCTATGGATAACCATTAGGGAAGAAGAACAAAAATAACTAAAATAATTAATGAAATAGTAAAATAATTGATAAAAATTATTAATTAAAATAAAAAATGTAAAGAGAAATGGAAAAATTTCAAAATTAGGCACAACAGCAACCTTATCTTAGCATAGATTTTGAAGAAAACTGTTGGTGGTTTTGAAGGTGCTTAGACACAGGTCACTCTTCTTCAGAAGTTAAATAATAAAACTAAATACTGAACCTTGTCTTATTTGGGGGGCTGTGGCTGAAATTACATTTTCACTGGAAAATTAAGAAATACTGAAGCCAAGTACGAGCTAAATGTAAGCCCTGAATATATACAATATAATATGTTTAAAAGTTGAGAGAAACAAAGATAATTTTCTAGATCTGTAAAAAATGCAAATTCGTTAAATCATCACTAAAAAGAATGCTAGAAAAAGTAATAGAGTGTGGAGACAATTTTAATGGAGGGTATGTAAGTATGAAAATAAAAAGCTCAACACTTTGACTCCTGCTGTCATAATTTTAAACGTCAAATGTGACAGGAGGAAAAAAAGTTCTCTCTAATTTTAGGATTGGCTGAGAACAAATGGGACAATTTGTGTCTTCCGTATTAGGTTACATCGTTCCAAAAAGTCCTTTCATGGGAAGTCATTGGTGGTGTATTTATACAACAGAGGTGATCACTTCTAATACTTTCAGGAATTAAACATTTACTCACTCATTTACTTACATAAATTCATTGCATTTTTTGGAGAATAAGCCTTTTACTTGTGGGTGAGGGCTTTCCTCTTCTTAAAAATCTGTATCTATATCTAAGGTTTGTTACCACGGCAAAGACAGGCATGCATTCAGAAATTAGAATAAATTTTTACGGTTATTAAAATAAAATTATTGAGATAAAATTAATTTTCTGCTGAAATATTGGTTCACTTACTTACAATACTGAACAATGTCAGAGCATTCTTATTTATGACTCTAGTGCACTTGGGCTAAAACTGCAATTTATTTCAAATATTTGAAAGTACTGGAGCTGGGCTGGGGTTGCAGTTTAAGCAGAGGTTATTTTATAAGATTAAGAAGTACCGGCACTTTTTATTATCCAAGCTTCCAATTTCAACTTGCAGAATTGCCATGTTTTTGGCATATTTTTGAGTATAGATACAACAATAGCTAACCTACACATGTATATCTCAGGTTTGTGTTTTGAGTACATGATTTACATGTTTGTATATATCCACTATTCTGCTGAAAAGTATCCACTGCTTATAAGAATGTAAATATTAACTTTACAGCATTTCGTTTTCCTCATAAATTTATTGTTTCTTTTTATTTTGTCAATAGAGCAACAGCTATCAACTGTAACATTAACCGACTGAGCATTTACCACCGGTTCATAAAATCAGCAATGAGTTGGCAACTTTACTTGGAATGGGGTGACATATAATTGGAAAATACCGATATATTTGTTATTATTGTTGATACTTCAGATGAAGCATAGTAACTTAAATAATTATCCAGACAGTTCTGTAAAATTTTTTTAGGGTGTTGTATTCCATTTCTCAAAAGCCCTGTAATTACTTCTGTTTTCACTAAATGCTTTATTTTTGTATGCGAAATATTAAAGTATGTATATCTTTATGATTGCTTCAACCTCAAATTACTTAAAAGATTTTTATCACATTTTGATAATTCAGGATAGTGTAATTTTGTTGACTGTATATATTGTTTATTTGTTCAATAATATTATGTGTGTAAAACATTTAAAATTCATAATTTTATTACACATGTTTTTTTAATGTGAAACCTGAATCTATTTTTGCAGTGTCACCGTCGAAAGTCTACGAGTATGTCCAGTGTGAAGGATATTGAGCAAGAAGGGTTTACTTTTAGGCAGAGAAAAATGGTTCCACGAGTGTTATGTGATGGTGAACATGTGGTCATGGAACATGATGCTGGTGATCGTGGGATTAAAGAGCAATCAGAATCAGCTAATTATATTAAAAATGATACAACTGATGTCATAGATGCATTAATACCAGATGCTTTTGACAAAGATAAAATAGTGTCGTGGAATTTTGAAAGTGATCAAGTTGTCAATGATACTGAAAGCAGACGGTCTCTTATAGAAGAACAAGTTATAATACCAGACACTAAAGAAACTATGTTATCCATAGCTTTACAAGTATTTGTGCCTTTTCTAATAGCTGGTTTTGGAACTGTTGGTGCTGGATTGGTTCTTGATGTTGTTCAGGTATATCTTAAAAATATTCTAACTTCATTTATCCTCTTTTAGGTAGCTGAAGTGCTTTTAAGGATTATGCTAGTTGTATAATGCAATTAATATGTATTCAAAATAAAAATTCTGTTTGTCAGGTGCTAGTATTTATATTATATATAAGATACCTAATATTTCCAAATATAAGCCAATCTGTGTATAAGCTGAGAGAGCCTTTTCCTTCAAAAATTTACCCAAAATTCAAAGGCTGTACATAAGCCAAAATGAAAAGAAAAATCTTTTAATGTTCAACTATGTCACCATGAGAGCGAAAATGTTAGCAAAAATGTAGAATGGGTTGAATATTAATATATATATTTTAAAATAACTGTAAAGTAAAATGTCAGATGCCAACTACGAGAGTTTTAACTCTGTTAATCCTATCTGAAACTAGGACATTTTCAGGACATTATCTGAAGCTAGGACAGATTGTAAACAAACAAACAAACAAACAAAAATGAAAACAATCTGTGGTATCTTTAGTAGTTTTTGTTTCATTTTTTTTAGTTGATTACGAGATAAAAAAGTGGTATATTTGGTGATGTCCAGCAGTTTATCACTTGTATCTTGTTAACAGGAAAGTACCTAAGTTTTTTGCAAGATTAGCGGATCTGTACATAAACTGACCCCCATTTTAGCTTCAGTAAAAGTTCCAAAAATTCTAGGCTTATATATGGAAATATACATTAATTAATAAAATTTGAACATTTCTAAGTATTCAAATTTTATTAACTGTCTTCTATATGTGAAATGTGAACATGAATCATAGAAAAATTTAAATGTATCTGTAAATGTTTAAATTGTATTAATTATCTTATGTATAAGATGTTTATATCTTGCAAAGCAGCAACTGTTAACTGTCATTCCAGCAGCACATGTAAACTTCTCCATTGCATCAGTAATCAAATTATCCATGTTGAAATTTTGGCATTTCTTTTGCTGTTTTAAGAGGACTTTGTTCCATTCTTGAATCTCATACTGTGCCAGTTGCCTTAAAACTTTTGTTAAACAAATCTGTCAAAAGACTGTGCGATGAAAAAAGTTATCGAAAAATATTTTGTTTTTCTTAATTTTGAAGACAACTTTTGATCTAAATGGCACATTTTCCTTTTTTGAACTTTTCAAAGGACCTAATATAAACAAACAAATCCTTGTGAAGCAGATGTGGTCATTTCTAACAAAGAAACGAGCAGATATCTGAGCTCAAAACAGGGAAACACAGCTGAAACCATTTACCACATTTCCCTTGGTGAGGGGTCATACCCTCTTCCAGTCCTCTGCCCTATCCGTTCTACAGAAATAAATGACACACCATTAATGTCTGTAAAAAAGGGCATGTTTGTGAGAAAGGAGCACTGAATGTATTTAAAATCTAATGAAGAAAAATATATATGTGATATCACTGATTTTGTATATTTTTACATGCCGTTATTATTTGAATTTCCTTTATTAACTCATTAAACTTGTCCTTTGCAAGTACGATGAGGAAATGTTCGGGTGGATTTGAATTTTCAGGAATTTTGTAGAATTTGTTTTCTTAAATACTGTAAAAATCGTAAAAAAAACTGATTTTTATAAATTTTTCTACGCTGAAATATTCATATTTAAAAAGTAAATTTTATGTCAAAAACTCAGTCATACCTTCTATAATAAACGGTAAATTTTTCAAACTGACAGATATGATAGTGTATTTTTAAAAAATATTAAACGTGATGTTCCAAAAAGGGGACATTGGCATGTGAAAGGTTAATATCTCTTTTTGTGTTAAACTTATTTGATTCTTCCTTTCATATTTTGAAATATAGGTTCATTCCAAACAAAATTCACCTATTTTCTATGGTTTATTTTTAAAATTCATATTTTAAAATAATTTTTATAAATTTTATCAAAAACCTTTTGCATTATAACCTATAAAAGTTTTACTGTCATCTTAAAGTAGACGTATTTTTAAGCATACCTGCAAAAAATTAGAGTTTTTCAGGCCTAAGATATACATAAAATTTCCTAAGGTATACGTAAATATACATTTTGGTGCGTTTTGAAATTTTGTGCATTTATTATAAACCATAATAACGAAAATGTGGTTTTTACATACTTTGTTAAAATTATTTGAAAGTATGAACGGTGACTTTTTTCCCACTCATTGACAACCAAGAAAAAGGAAAGGAAAATTGATTGCCACATATTAAGAAGTTCGCCAAGTGAATTATTCGTGGCGCAAACTGAAAAAATTTGCCAATAAATTCTATAAATCTCATAAAAATACAAAATTTTATCTAGCATAATTTGATCATGGAATCAAAAATATGGAAAAAATTGGATGTTATTAGAAGAAAAGCGATTTTGTGTCAAAATACGTTGTTAGAACAAGCTATATATAATCTAATATAATCAAAATCTTTAATCCAGACGCGGGACTTTGCGATTCGGATTATCGATTTCCAGATTTAGATCTCAGTTTAAATCAGTAAGATAATGCAGAATTATAAATTAAAAAAGAAACCATAATTTATGAAATACAAGAGAAATTTGATCTAAAGGTATCAAATTTACAAAAAAAAATTAATATTATTTACTTTATTAACATTTCTTTCAACGCGCGCATATGCGTAAGCATACATTACGCATAGTCGAAATTAGAAAATTGCAACCAGAAAACTATTTGATGTGTACTCGTGGTATTTATAAGACGGAATTTGATTAATCATATGAAAGAGGCATACATCAAGATGAAATACTACATTAGTAAGGACTTATAAGCTGAATAAAATAAAAACATCTGCCCTAAAGATAAAAATAGTGCTGACAGATCAACTTCCAGTTCATTGCGCAACGTCTCCCTCCCCGCAGAGCAGCATAAAATTAATAAAACAGATTTCGGAATGGTTAGAGAAACAAAGGATATGCCTTTATCCTTTTTTTTTTTTTTTTTTTTTTTGCCAAATCACTTTTTGTTTGATGGACATTGAAACATACTTTCCCTTTGTAGATCCTTTGACAGCTCCAGCATCAGAAATTCTATTTGACTAATCGAAAGTTCAAGCTTACTTTATAAATTGCTCTAACAATGCAAAAAAATAAGCCAACCCTATTCGAGTTAAGGAACAACGCAATCTGCAACATTAAGTGAAAGGGATGATTACATAATTTTAGCTTAGCTTATACCATCCGTTATACATTAAACATGCATGCGTAAACATATTATGCGCATGTGTGAAAGTATTACATGCATGCATAAACGCTTATGCGCATGCGTGAACGCATTATGGGTTGATGCATGTGCAGAAAGTTTGTAGCTTTGAGGTCCGGATTATAGATCATTCTGGATTATGGGTGTCCTGATTAACGACTTTTGACTGTATATCCTAAGTCACGCTTTCGAGACATGGAAAACTCAATTTGAATTTTGTCAGTTGGCTCAATAGAATGGGAGATATAGAAGTGTTCCCCCCCCTTTTTTTTGTGCATTGTATATTATGCTTACGTATCCTACAATACTTTTTTGTTCCATATAATATATTTTATTTTCTGTTTGTCATTTTTCATTGAAATGCATAAGAATCGTTCCTGAAATTCAACCTTTCACTTTTAAATATAATATGATTGTTCTTTTAATTATAACAGCAGTTTCTCAAATTGCAGAAACTCTCGGGTTAATTGTTAATTTATTTGCTGAAATTCAAGATTTCCTATCATGAATTCTCCAGATTCTTTTTTTTTTTTTTTTTTTTTTTTTTTTTTTTTTTTTTAAGTCCAAAGGGACATTAGACCCAAAGGGCTATTAGTCTCAAAATGGCATTTGTGTCGTTTCACTTTCTGCATTGGTTCACTTTTCAAACTCTTGCCACCAAATATTATATTTAAAGAAACTAAATATTGAAGAATCTGCATGAATGTTACTTGCATTATGAAAAAACGGTACCTAGAGTCATTAAATTTTGAATAATGTAGTCCTCCAACTGAACATGGACACTTGAAAGCCCGAATTTTGAATTTCAAATTTGTTTTATTATCGATTTTAAATTTTATAAAACTTTAACAAATTATTGATTAACAAACTCAATGGTTTCAAAGGGAGCAATGGCAACACTATACAGTGAAAAAAAAAAACTTTTTTATCTCTAGTGCACAAGACTGTGTATTGGAAATATGAGACTGTTCAAAAAAAGAATTTATTTTAAATTTATTTGTATAAAAGAATGCAGCATTCTCGAATTCTGTTGGAATATATTATATATTTTTACTATAAAATTTTCCTCTGTGCTGTCTGTGCATCAGAAGTGATATTTTGTGATCATGATAAAATCTTATTGTTTTGCAATATCATTAGCTATAAATTTGAAAAATAACAGACCTGCAAAAATTTCATTCTGCTCTCTTCAACTGTGTTTAGTTTAGAGTTCTGTGTATAATAATAGCTTGTAATAAAATTCCAGCCATTCTTTTTCAAGTCATTTACTCATCATAGATATCACTTCATATCATGAATCATAAGTAGAACCTGAATGATAACCACACCTATTGTTTCTGTGATACCTGAAGAAGGGTATATTACAAGGCTGGCCAAACTTCAGCATAGTAGGAGCCATATGCTAGGATTCATGAATTTTTCATAGCTGCAAGTAGATTTTCTGAGTCACTATTCCTTATTTAGAGTATTTTAAAAGTAATAAAGAAATTTTCATGAACAGAAACATTTGAAATAAATTAATAAGATTTTTTTTGAGAGGGGTGTTAATGTAGTTGCACATATATATAATAACTTCCATTTCTCCTACTGTATATTCATGAAAATTTGTTCTACAATTTACAAATTTGAAACTGCTATACATTGCAATTTATAATGTCTTTTCAGGAGGGAAAAAAAAAATTCCTTGATATAATTGTTGATTGGTTTTTAGCAGAAATATACTGAAATCAAAAGAACATTAATGATCTTTGCCACTACAAGAACTTAGAAAGCTTTTCTTATCAATAAAGAATCAAACAATAATTTGAATAACAGATCCAGTGATTTTCTTTATTTTTAACTCTTATGCATTCCTCTCAAAGAATAAAATACATGGAACAGCTTTCGCTAAGGAGAAACTGATATTAGAGAAAGTATTGCTTCAGTTTTTCAAAACATATGAGGACTATCCACAGAAGGGAAGGGCTGCCTTTGTGAAGGGCTTTCAAAAGGAAACTGGCTCATATATATGCTCTTTGAGAAAGGAAGATTGTTTTAAAATAAAATATTAGCTCTTACAGGGTTCTGCATAAAAATAATAATTTAGTTTTTTCCATAAACTTAACATGAGGGCCAACCATACTAAGATCAAAACATAGCCCTAAATATTTAATTCTTTGGACACAAATTGTAATATGAGTTACATTTTACTTTTTCTAAGGATGATATTCAGCTCCTAAGATTCCTTTGCTCTTTGAAAAACGTTTGAATTTCCAAAACTCAAATTTTAGAGCTATTTATTATTAATTGAATTCTTTGAATCCTAATCTAAGAATCTGCCAGAGGTTTATAACTCAAAACTTCAGAAAAGTAAATTTTATTGATTCACTAAAAAACTAATGTGATTGTTGCAATATGACTGCTATCTGAATCACTAAAGTCCTTTGATGGTTGGGTATGCTCCACTGTTTCAGCTTGGTATTAACAAAATCATTCAGAATTCTCACTTAAGTAATGAGTGTACTGCGATTTCTCAAAATTTCTTGAAAGCAATTCTCGATAATTTTATTCTAATATATCTTATGACAAGTAGCTTTTGAATATTTCTAAGAACTTATGGCTCTGTATATAAATTCTGGTGACACGAGCATGATACCATATGTCTTCCAGTTTAACTAGTGTTTAAATATGGCTGCTGGATTTTAAAATGTTAACTGAAATTTGAACTCAAACATGTTTATCAAACTGTATTCAGAAAAGGAATATCAAGCTTCAAGAGTTTAACTACACATTTCATTTACTAAATTTTGTTGTATCTTTTTGATAAATGAAAGCGTGTTTTTAAAAAATGTATTATAATCATTTTATTATTCATTTATTCAAATATCTCAAGCTACACCGATGTCACCAGCATTAATATATAATATTTTGACAAAAGCTTTGTTGAAATAAAAGCAAAATTCCAATAGAATTTTACAGTGCATCGTGTGAAATGGATAGTAATGAGGCAGTAAATTGTAGTACAGTCTTCCACTGAACTACCATTCTTCATGCTTTTATAAAAAATGTGTCTGGTGTTAATGAAGAGGGGAAATCAGAAAGGCTAGCCATATGAACATAAGAAAGAAAATTGTAAAGGACTAAAAAAGAAAGAACATCATCGACCAACATGCAAAGAAATATCTCAAGCTGCAACGATGTCACTGGCATCAGTATATCATATTTTGAGAACATCTTTGTAGAAATAAAAGCATGTGCCAGTCAGATTCCTTACTACTTGATGCGACTTTATTGAACTGAAGATTTGATAATAAATGTGAAAGATTTCTGTCTCGAATAATCTGACAAAATCTACTTACTTCTGAGTATAATAATGCAAGCTGTTGAGTTTGGTCATTCCTGCTCTCGAGCATAAAAAATTTGACATGCATATTCATAGATTAAGTAATCGATGATATGTGCTTAGGATTACAAAGGAGTCAGAGCTTCACTAGAAAAAAAGCATGACTGTAGCATATTACTGTGGGGGCTTTCAAAACTTTTAACAGAAAAATGTACAAAAACCACTTCACTTGCCTCAGGGATGGACATGGCTGTAACGAAATCTGATAAAAGTTTTACTTAAATCATTATAAAATCTTGACTTGAGTCCACCAAACCTCAAATATGTTTCTAATTTTAAAGAGCCTTTTTGTGAACTGTGTTTTCATGTCCTGAAAGAGGTTTCTTCAGCGATTGCCCAAATCATTTAAAGACTTGAAGAAAAGCAGTAATAACCTACAAATGTATTAACAGGCAAGGGGATCAGAACAATGCAAGGAGAAACTGCTTGAAATGAAATAAAACCTCGGAGAAATCTTTTGTGTTTGTATTTTTTGCTGTCCCGATGGCTGTTACTTGCTCCAAAAATAACATGGTTATTATAGTATTAGCAATTTCCACAGTCTACCGTCAGATGGTGTCATGATATTAAAAGATATTCAAAGCATTTGTAATTAAAAAAAAATGAGAGATAAGGAATGTAACCACAGTGACAGATGATATTAATTACTCACACACTTTTTAAAAGAGTAGTAGAATAGAGTATTTCAATAATGTTGGTTGTGAAGTTCTGTCCTGTTAAATAATAACACAAAATCAAAAAGATACGCATAGTTGATGTAAGAAAATTCCTGATGCCAACAATAGTAATTCGTAGGAACCATATTATGTCGATTTTATTTGCTGTACTGACGGTTAGAGCATGATGGATAGTTTAAAATTGATTAAATTATTATACATGATTGATCAGTAATTAAAGAAATTAAATTAAGCATGTCATTTCACTAGTCTGTTTCAAAATGCAACTTTCAAATATATTTAAGGAAAAAAAAAACTGTTATTTATTGCAAATGAATCACACTTATGCAAAAGAACCTCATGCAACTTGCAGGCTGTAATTAAAGAGGCCTGAGAGTCCCAGTTTGTCCATGAGTGATCTATTATGTCTCGAGGAGGAAGTTCAGAAAGGAATGACAAGTGAAATTTTTTTGAAGCCCTTAGAAACAGCATGAAAACTTCATTTCATAAAGAAACAGCATGAAGTTCAGAAAGGAATGACAAGTGAAATTCTTTTTGAAGCCCTTAGAAACAGAACTGAGAAACAGCATGGATGTCTGAAACTGACTGGATCCATGTCTACGACAATTTCCAACTTGTTATAAGGAGAAAATGCTGGTTCAGGAGTGTTCTTGAGCATTTTTACATATCATTGCTCCCTTGAACCAGATACCCCTTTCTTCGATGAAAAAATGTAAGTTATCAGATTGACAACTGAATATTTAATTACAAGAGCAGAAATCTTTGAATACATTCTAACATTTTGTGACTATGCTACATCTTCACACTCATGTGTAGACTTAACATGATTTACAAAATTTATCTGTTACATTGGAATTCTTTAAACTAGATACAGGGCTGTTGTTCTTTAATGCTTGTCCTTACATTGTTTCCTGTTCGGTAGTGAAACAGGTGATTTTTTAGCAAAGAGAGGCAAGAAAATAATGCATTGCTCTTTTTGACTTTATAGGGAGATTAAAAAAAAAAAAAAAAAAAAAAAGATGAACATGGTGTTTGGGCTGTGTGTTTCACCAAATAGTGAATAATCTTTTCTTAACAACTATTGCTAGAAATAAGAAACAAAATTACCCAAGTAAAATTCAAAGCATCAGAAACATACAGCATAAATGTCATAACTTGAGATTTCATTTTTAAATCGTTCAGTACTTTTTCTATACTTTATTTTAGATAATTGAATTAGTTGTACAATTTAGAAGCAATTTTTGCAAATTTTAAAAGGTACTTGCATATTTTTCTGTTGACTATAAAAGCTGGCAGAGATCTTGCTAGATTTGTGCAAATCATTCTATTAAATGTTTGTCTTAATTTTTCAACCCCATTATTATTTTTTTTATGAAGTGCCATATAATGCTATTAACATGCACTTTATTTGATGCTAGGATCCTGTAACTTCAAAAGTACTCAACTGATTATCTATCTTAGGAAGCTGGTCGTAAGGTCATTTTCAAAAGCAAGCTATAAAAAAAATTTTTTGAATTGCATAGCAGAATCTTTTTTTTTTTTTTTTTAATTCTAAAAATTTCAATTACAAAATATGCATTATCTTTTATTGATGCATTGTTGATGTCTTTTTTTATCATATGGTATGCGAATGCTAATTTTTTAGCCTGCCTTCATGATGCAACTGTCAGCATGCTCAACACGTATTTGATGAGAGGTCTAGGGTTCGGGTCCTGGCGAGGGCATTGTTCATTTTTCATGTCTCCCGCTTCGAAATAACATAATGCCTCTACAATGGATGCATATTAACGATGGTTTAAAGTCTACTCTTCTTTATAGAACTAAACTAATTGATTGAGAATTAATCCAAATTACATAAACCATGGTGACCATCTTATGAGAGTGTCTTAACATTACTTATCTTTAATTAGTGAAATATTGAATAGTTTGGGACAGTTTCATTTAACCCTTTGCGGCGCACTATACGTTAACATCAGAATTTCAACAAAAAAAGTTGTATGCAGTCTATTTAGTCCTAAAGGAGTATACAGGTAAAATTTTGTAAAAATTGCACTTACCGTTTTAATTCTGTGGGTGTTTCATGAGGTGGAACACTGCGCCGCCAGAGCTTTTAAAAGTGCGACTAAGCGAGCATTGCAGTGAAGCACGAAAATAAGTAGAAGCGTTTGTATAAGAATGAAAAAACTGTGTGTTATGGCTGTATACATGGTTTCCTGGATATACACAATATTCTTGAATATATACGGATGAATGAGATAAATATCTATATACACAAGTCCTATATACAGAAATATTTACAAATTTTCCTATTTCTTAGCTTCGTGAAACCTTTTTGATGGAAGTACAAACCAACTACGGTTAAAATAATTAACTACGATTAATATTAACAATAAAGAAAAATAAGCCTATAATATATACTTACACAAAAAATATCTACACAATTATTGAAAATAAACGGGAATGAGACTAAAAAGCGACAGCAAGAAATTCGCGCAGGTCTAAGTAAAGATGAGTCAAGCTACTAATAAAATTCCCGCCTAAAAACTACTCCCAAAAAAATTCGAGATGCCAATATTAGGACTTACATAACACAAACCAAAACACACCTCACCCCTCAATAACTGTTTTGTTGAATTCATCCCCCAAACAAAACAAGGAAAAGAAAACGTAAACAACGGATGTTCTCTCCTAAGCACAGCATGTTCTGATTCGTAACAGCATGAGATCGCTAAAAGGTGCAGTGTTCCCGCTAATGGAACACCCCGGTTTTATTCAATGATTCTGCGTATGGTTTTTTTTTTTGTATGAAAATTAAAAAAAAATATAGAACAAATAATTTGGATACAGCCAGCAAAAATTCTGCCTAATTTTTTTTGAAATAAAATTTTTTATATCATTAAAAAATATAGAGAAATTACTTGAAAAAAAGTGGATTTTAATAACAACATAATAAATGAAAATTCTGTGTCTCCTTGTGATATGCTGCTATCTACTGTTTAAAAAAGAAAAGTTCAAAGTATATTATAAAGGCATTTTTATCTATTTACGGTTGAATTTAAAGGTTTCAGAAGCGATTAAATTTGGGTGTTCTATGTAGTGGAACACTGAGCCACAAAGGGTTAATGAAAATGGTGAATGGGAAAATACAGTATTTTTTAAATAATTTGTCAATTTCAATCAATAATCAATATTTATTATTATTTTTTTTAATTTGTGTTCTTTCTCAAGAATTTTTGACTAGAATCATGGATTTCAAAATTTCTTGAAAATTAGGACTTGAATTTAAAATTAAAAAAATCACGAATTTGGTATTCTCTAATTATGCAAATCCCCACCAAAGGTTGTTAATTCATTGAGAACTCTGTAAACTGATGAAAAATGTGAGTTTGACCATCTTCATGACTCAGAGGTACTATTTTGTTCATAAATAGTACCTCTGCATAATAAAAATAAGCATCTCAAAAGGAAATAAATGTATATAGTGAAAACAAAGATTTATATGCAGGGCCAGATTAAAGACTTTCAGAGGCTCTAAGCACACTAAAAAGATTATGGTGCCCTCACGTAAATTTATGTCATTTTTTTCTCAAGAAGTTCTGTCTAGGTCCTTGGTCCATACATTCCATGGTAAAACTAAATCCAAGAAATTTCTGTGGGAGTTCCTTTCTGAGTTCCTTTTTGTAGTGTCTCTTTTCCTTGATGCATCTCTTATTTTACTTAATGGTTAATCCAACAGTCTCTGCATGGCAAGATCATTTACATATTTACAGCCTGTAATTACTGATCAGTGAAATGAGGATGATGTAAACCATTTGTAACATACAGTGGCTCCAAAAAATTTTCGTACTCTTATGATTTTCATTCAAATAGGGCTTTAGCCATTAATTAAAAGTAAACTTTCTGAATTAGATTTTAATAGTAAGATCTCTAATCTATTCGTAACAAAATTACATGAAATATTTTTTAAATATAACGAAACTTTATTTTTAAGAAATTAATTAAAAAAAATTATAAACATTGTATCTCACAAAAGTCTTCGTACACGGAAATATTTTTGGATAAAATCAAAATTAGAATTATCGTTTGCCACCTTTTTTAATTTTGCATGTGGTAGCATTTAAAAAATTCATTTGCTTTAATTTTTTATTGTTTACTCTTTATAATATGTATTTATTATTGAAAAATGGGTCGCAGTTGTAAAGAAATTACAAACAGCATTCAAAAATTGATAATTTTTCACCATAGTAGCAATAAATCGATTCAAAATATCGCTAAATTAGTTAATTTATCCCATTCTACAGTGCAGTGTATGATAAAACACTTTAAAGCAGAAAATCCGATGTGACACAAGGTTAGAAAAGGTCGACCGAGAAAGTTAACTAAACATGATGAGAGATTTATTATTAGAAAATTTGTGAAAAACCCACGTTTGAGCACTGGAAAAGTTTCTGCAGAATTTAATGCAAAGTCTTCTACTTCAATTTCCACTGTTCCACACTCCACTGTTCGACGAGTTCTCAGAGAAGCTGGATTACATGGGTGTTCTGCCCGTAAAAAAAATTTTGTTAGGGAGAAAAACAGAAAGCTTAGGCTTTCATTCGCAAAATCAATGATAGATACACCCAAAACATACTGGAATAATGTCGTATTTGCTGATGAAAGCAAATTTAACATTTTTTGTTCCGATGGTCAAATAACTGTATGGAGAAGAAAAAATGAGGAACTTCATTCTAAGAACTTAGTTGGAACAGTTAAGCATGGCGGTGGAGGTGTTCTTTGTGTGTGTGTGTGGGGGGGTGGCATGACAGCATCAGGACACCCGAAACATACTGGAATAATGTCCTATTTGCTCATGAAAGCAAAATTAACATTTTTGGTTGCGATGGTCAAATAACTGTATGGAGAAGAAAAAATGAGGAAATTCATTTTAAGAACTTAGTTGGAACAGTTAAGAATGGCGGGGGAGGTTCCTTGTGTGTGTTTGTGGGGGGGCATGAAACACAGGACTAGGTAATTTTGGTATTTATTGATGGCATATTAATCATTCTCTTTATTTAAATATTTTAAGAGACAATTTAAAATTATCAGCCTAAAATTTGGGTATTGGAAACAACTTTATTTTTAATCATGATAACGATCCTAAGTATACGACTCTCAACGTTCGCCTGTAGTATCTCTATAATTGTCCACAGGTTTTGAAAACGCCACCTCAGTCGCCAGATTTAAATGCCATAGAACACATTTGGAAAGAGTTAAAGTACGAAAACACGACATCAAAACGAAAAGCGAATTCAAAACAGCCATAATGAAAGAATGGGTGAACATTGATACAGAAATTTAAAAAAAAAAAAAAAAAACTTGTAAAGTCTATTCCCAGACGTTTAAAAGCTATTATGAATGCTAAAGGATGCTACTAATATTAATTTAATGAAAAATGAAAATATTTACTAATATGTCAGATTTTTGAAGTGTACGAAACTTTTGTGAGATTAAATGTTTGTCATTTTTTTATTATTATTTTAGATAAAGTTTCGCTATATTTTTAAAAATTTCATGTAATTTTGTTACGAATGGATTATAGATCTTATTATTAAAATCTCGTTCAGAAAGTTTACTTTTAATTAATGGATAGAGCCCTTTTTCAATGAAAATCATAAGTGTACAAACACCTTTGGGAGCCACTGTATGCATACAAGGCTAGGTATGTAGACCCATAAAATATGCCATAAACACGACAGTTCTACCCAATGTTGAACCCAGGAGTGTAGATATTTATAAAGTATCTTGAGTTTTCTAATTTCAGGATATTTGTTATAACTGCTTTTATTTATGATGCTAGTTTGATTCTAAACTTGTTCCCTACATTATGATGGAGAGACCTGTGTTTGTATGTCTTCTGACGTATTACCAAATAATTAATCATTTTTACTTGTTTTGATTTTTTACTTTTGGAAATGTTTTAATGTTATTTAATAGTATGTGTCATTATTTTAATGTACTTGTGCGATTATCATAATCCTTATTCATTTAATTA
The DNA here is from genome assembly GCF_010614865.2 of Stegodyphus dumicola. Classification (NCBI taxonomy): domain Eukaryota; kingdom Metazoa; phylum Arthropoda; class Arachnida; order Araneae; family Eresidae; genus Stegodyphus; species Stegodyphus dumicola. Next base: position 128,320 of record NW_023313359.1, read on the forward strand.
ATATTTAAATATAATTATATATTTAATGTGCAAATGTGTGTTTAATTCTCTTCTAGCACTGGGAGGTTTTTAGAGTTGTATCAGAAATTTTTATCCTTGTTCCTGCCCTTCTGGGTCTTAAAGGAAATTTAGAAATGACTCTAGCATCTAGGTTATCTACTCAGGTAAAGCTTTGGTGTGCTTTTAGACTATGCTGTTAACATTACTTTATACTTTTTTTCATTGGTTTCATCATTAAATTTTAACATCCCTTCTACAAAATAATAAAGTGGTAATTTTTTCAAAGTAACTTTTTTTTTTTTTTTAAATCTTATGTTTAAAATTGGAAATAAAATATATTTTATTACAGTTTCTCATTGTGTAATTTTTGAAAATATGCAAGTGATTCAAAGTTAGAATAATGATGCTGAGGAATTTAGAGTAAAAGACTAATTTACTTTTCTCTTAATTATTACCTAAGTTTACTGATGAATAAGAAAACATGATCTCAGACTTAACAGTTGTTAGAGTTTATTAGAATTAGTTAATGTTATTATTTTCTCATTGCAGGCTAATTTAGGTCACATGGACACATCTAAAGAACGGTGGAAATTAGCAACAGGAAATATGGCTCTAATTCAGGTAAAGAAGCTTGCTTTAAACTCCAGAAAGCAAACAATTTCTTTAAACGAAGTATTTTGTTTCAGTAATTTATATGCTGTTCTGTATTATGTGATTTATTTAATGCATATTTATAGTCCATCTCTTAATAATTTTCTATAAAAATTTTACTTTTTTATTATCTGATACTTTTTATGGCTTTAATTTTTACATTTAGTGTCAAGCTATTGTTGTTGGCTTTCTGGCTTCCGTTTTTGCTATGATAATGGGTTGGATACCTGAAGGCCGTTTTAACATGGGACATGCATTGCTTTTATGTGCCTCCAGTTTAGTAACAGCTTCACTTGCCAGTTTTATTTTAGGTGAGCTTCTAGGAATTTAATCTAACATTTAACAATGTTATTCTATTAATGCATCTGTTCATATTTTATTTTATATTAAATTTAAGCTATGTAAAATTAATGTTCAATATTATTGAAAAGAGCTGTTACAAATTTATAAAATGTACCTTTTATTCTATATAATTGTCATAATAAAATACTACAGCTATTGTAGTATATTTATATAGTCCATCTCTTAATAATTTTCTTCATTGTTTCTATAAAAATTTTACTTTTTTATTATCTGATATTTTTTATGGCTTTAATTTTTACATTTAGTGTCAAGCTATTGTTGTTGGCTTCCTGACTTCCCTTTTTGCTATGATAATGGGTTGGTTACCTGAAGGGCATTTTAACATGGGACATGCATAAGAAATATTTTTGAATTTTAAGATTCAGTTTATAAATTATCTTCAACTTACAAAATTATTCTCTCATGATTTTGCAATTAATAATTTAATCATATTTGTCTTCTGTTAGATAAAGAATGTGACTATTGAAAATACTTGGTTCCTTAGTTTACTGCCTAATATTAAAAAAATCATAAAATTTAAAGATAATTTAGAGGTGTAAATGTGTTTTAATTATAATTTTAAAAATGCTCTGAAATAAATGTATGTGTCTATTATTTTTTTTCCTTCCAGTCAGTATCTGGCTGTTTTTAAGCAGACAAAATTTGCAACTAATTTATTTTCCTTTTACTTTGAACTGTAATAGAATTTTGCATAGTTTTCTTTTATACTTTTTACTCTTGCAAAGGAGATTTGTATGTTTTATTCTATCAAACAACACTAATTTTCCAGCAGAAAATTGGGTAATCATGTAGTATGCTATCTACTTCTTTTAGTTAGCTATTTATTTTTTAGATGGTGGCACTAAAGTTTGTTGTTTTAATCATTTCTTTTCTCCAGCATTTAATTACGTGTTTGAATTTTAAAATGAATTTATTGTTTATTAATTTTAAAATAAAATTTTTATTTATTTATCTATTGTATAAGATGCATGCTTTCCTTGAATATCACTAGCTGTTTTGCAAATTCATTCTACTTTCAGCTGCATGATTATGTAATTGACAATTTACTGAGTGAAAATTTAAGCTCATTTTCATCAGACTAAATAATGAGTATCATACTGCTCCCCCCCCAAAAAAAAGCATTTTATAGCATTTCATTGTGTTAGGCAGATCTCTTATTATTGTTATTTTCCCCCCTTATATTAAGGTAATTAGCTTGATAATATTTATTTTAGAGGTTAAAGAAAAACTTAACATTTAAATCATAAATGCAGGAAACTAAATAAATTGCAGTCATTGTGATGGGAATTTAATAGAAAAGTGGTTGCAAACTTTTCCCTGGCCCTTTATTTGTGTGTGATTTTCCCTGTGTATTTTATAGATATTTCTGTTCTTGTATTATGCAATAAAAACATATGCAGGTTTTGAAGTATTATTCAATAGTTCTCAATGTATTTAAGCTTATGTACATAAGCGGTGTATTATATTCACCAAATAAAATGTATATTAATACTCTAATTATCTTTTGTAATAAAATTATAATATGTGCATTAAATAAAATAATCATTGTGTATATAGAAGAGTAAATATAAAAATGTTTTTAAGAAACATTTTATATCTTGTTTAAAATATTTGCTTTTCTCAATGGTTTAGTTAATTATAACTTTTTTGATAGTTTATCCCTGTATTCTATTTTCTGGTAACTTTTTCATACTGTTGATGTTAGATTTCTTATTTAACAATAAATTTACTGCCACGTAACTCCTATTATAATTCCTGTATTTCAAAGTAAAATTAAAAAAGCAAATAAAAACTAAGAAATGCAATTTGAAGTCTACATAAAATTCAATTTACAAAGTCATAATTTTTAAGTAATATTTAAAAGCTCTTGAAAAATTCATTAAAATTCTAAAAATGTTTTGAAAGAACTTGAAATACTAGAAGGAAAAGCGACAATTGGAAAAATTGCTTAACAATAGTAGTAGACTTTACTAATAGTAGCAAAGTCGCTACTATTAGCTTTGCTAATAATAATTGCTGCTTTTGTAAATTGGATTTTATGTAGATTTCAAATTATATTTCTTAGTTTTTATTGGCTTTCTTAATTTTACTTTGAAATATAAAATATTCTTAATTTTACTTTGAAATATAGGAATTATAGTAGGAGGACACTAAATATAAATGACACTTATAATAATCGTAAGAATACACTTATAATAATCTTAAGAATACACTAAATATAAATGACACTTATAATAATCTTAAGAATGCTTTATGCTTACGATTATGTTTAATTACGAGTAAATCACTGCAGCCTAAGTGCAGGATTCTTAATATGCCTTCCTTACATTTGTTTATGCTGTTTATATATATATATATTAAATTGTATAATTATTCTGATTTTGAAGATTCAGTTTGAGTAGTTTTCATTTATTATAAGTGTCATTTAAAAGTATTTTTGAACCCCCTTTTCATTGTTATAGTCTGTTACTTTAAAATAGCCCTTTCAAGGTCATTTAAGGTCTCTCACTACATTTTGCTTATAATGAGCATCGTCATCACCTCACACAGGGAATTAGGGATTTTAGCAAATTATAGTATTCTACTTTTTTCCACAGCTGCCATTGCATGGTTGAGAGGAGCAAAGAATAGGCACGAGGTGCCTGTTGTAAAGTAACCTATTGTGGTAAAATCCATTTATGGAGGAATAGATATTGTTCACAATGTTGATACTAGATTGAATCATCATTTAACAATTTGTGCAGTAACAAAGGGAAAAAACCTGCAAATGCATGATACATTATTATTATCATCTTCATTATTATTCATCTTCCGTTCGACATTGCCAGCAGCAGTCCTCAGACTTGATCTGCCTTTATACTGGTGATGATTAAAACAACAAAATTTTGCAAATAAAGGAGTTTCAATCAATTCAGTTGTGTTCCAATAATCACTTATCGAATTTGTTTCTAATTGTGTGCATAGGAATATCACTGCTAAAAAAGGATACATTTTTAAGGATGTAGCATCCTTTCACTCAACAAGATGTGATCTTTTTTTATCTGCAGAACTCTCCTTTGTGCACTTTTTGTTTTGAGCAGCATAATGATTACTTTACTATTTCGTTCATCAGCTTCTGGGTGAAGAGATGTTTAAATAATCAAATTCATTCCTGTTGTAGAATTCCGGGTTTAGTCCTGATATTCTAGTAAAATCATGTATGATTATTTTTTCTGCAGCTGTGAAATTATTGCATTGTTGTTATGTGAAAATTATTTCGCATAATTTGCAGTTGAACATGATAAGCCAATTTGGTCAGATATACATTTTGAACGTCTGACATTTTTGTGTCATATCTTTTGTTGGCGCTGAACATTGAAGTTCCCCAAGATTTCCTATACCCATGGAAACAGGAAACTGTTGTTCTCTGTCACTGCATAAACTTTCTTTATAGCAATCAAAATTGCTGCCCACAAATGTTCTATAGAGCTTATCCCATTGTGCAATGATATCCAAAATTTCCTCTTTTGTTAAAATGTCTTTTACATTTACCATTATTTAAAACTGAAATGTGATTACAAAAACAAAAATCTGATAAATATACCAACTGAAAAAGTTAATAACAATATTTGCAGCTGTCATAAAGTAAAATTGAAGGAAGATCTTAATAAGTAAATATGTAAGAACGAAGTAATACATTATTTTTTCCCTCAACAAAATGTTTCCTAAAAAAATTTAAATTCGTATCCATTCCATGTAGGTTCCAAATATTGATAATTTCTGCTTCCCATTAATCAGGTCTAACAAAAGAATGCACTGTCGAATAGTGTCTTAAAATAGTCCTCAGGTGCTGGAATTCCTACCCTTGTGACCAATGAGAAACTGTTCCAAGTCGTTAGTGGACATACACATCGCTTGGGACATATATGTCGCATACCCTGAAAAATGTTAATGGATTTAGTATTTAAGACTGCAGATTATATGAAGTTTATACAATGCATTTATCGGGAGTAACTTTATTCTGAAGACAGTATAAGTTTGGGAAGTTATTACTTGTCATATACTTAACTTTTATGGTTTATTTCTTAGGTTGTATTATGGTTGGAGTTGTTATATTCTCGAGGAAGTGCCAAATTAATCCTGATAATGTTGCAACTCCCATTGCTGCATCTCTGGGTGATTTAACTACTCTGTCCCTTCTTGCTGGTATAAGTTATCTTCTGTATGGCAAATTAGGTAAAATTTTCATTTCTTTCACATAATTGCATTAATAAAAAACTAAAGTAATCATATTTTAAATATATTAGTGATTTCAGGAATAATTCCAGGAATCTATTAAAATGCTTATTTTAAGTTTTGCTTGTATATGAATAAATATAACCAGAGATTATAGGCTTTGTTTTTCTTAAATGTTTTATTTCTGTTAGAAAATTCATCTGATATTTCTGAAGTACTGTTTTGTGAGAAATGAAAGCAATGTAAGTAAAATGTTTGGTTGGGCATAACAAAACAGAAGTACCTTTCTATCAGCTGAAAATCTGGACAACTGAGAATAAATAATATTTTATGAAGGTTTTTGTAGAGCTTCAGGATGAGTTTCAGCTTATTTGCATGTTTTCATTTATGTACTATATGCAGTTAAATCCCAGTTAATTCAACTTTGTGTACTAAAATCTCGCTTGATAAAAGTAATAGAAATATATAACAGTAAATCAAAAAGTCTGAAAATGTTTCATTTTAAGCCTTTTAAAGTTGGTGTTTCGACAAAAGGAAATGGTAAGACAGTCTAATCAGACCTAGAGGAATACATTGGTAAAATTTTGTGAAGATAGTGCTTGCTGTTTTAATTCTGTGGGTGTGCCTGAAGCGGGCTCAATGAATAGAGCTTTGAAAAGACAGCTGAAGTGAGCATTGTTGAGAAACACGTAATAGAGTTTTGCCTTTGATTAAAAAACACTAGATTTTGATTACCGTGGGTGCACTACGGGGAAGTCTGCTACTCTACACCCCCAAAAACCTCTTCTTGGTTATATGATGATTATATGCATATAAATGAAAAATGGTAACTTAGCTATATGATATTTACATTATTTACATTTCATATTTACATTTTCATCTATTTTTTTTCACGGTGGTACTTTTAAAAGTAAGTGACACCGCCTTTGAAAAAGCACAGCCCAACATTGCATGCTTTGCACATGTACCAGGATCCGTATCGAATTCACTGTGTGAAGGCAATTCATTTTGCACTATCAGTGCTTCAGAAATGGTCAGCCCTCTCCATTCCATTTGCAAAATAATTCAAAATCAGAAAAAAAAAGAACTAATATTGTATCTACAATTAAGAAAATATAAACTATGAAATAAAATTAAATAAACATTTATAACTCAAAACTATCAAAACGTAGAGCTAACAAAACTTCTTTCAATGAAAGCAAAAGAAGGAAAGAGAACTGCTCTAGTGAAAAATCAAGGACCTAAGTGATAAAATTACCCCTGACCATCAGAAAACACCCCAACAATTTCTTAGTTGATAACCAATCCCCCCCCCCAGAAAAAAAAAGAAGAAGATAAAAGGGGAAAAAAAAAAAGAAAAAAGAAAACAGGAAATGAAACACAGATGTACACCCACTTTTTTATTGTGAGTGAGCTCACCTATGTAAATACTGCAGTGAAACAAAGATACAGTTGTTTGTCTGGTCGTGGTGTTTTAGTGTTCCACTCTGAGCATACAAGATGTTTGTCGTTCAATTTTAGGCAAGTTTTCAAGGTAAAAATTTAAAATTAATGTAGAATAAAGTGAGCATACAGCCAAGAAAATAACATAAAAATTTCTTTTCAAACAATTCTAAGTAAAGTAAACTTAAAAGTAACGTATAAAGCCTTTTCCATTCAATTTTTCTGTGTGTACAGAGGCAATTTTTTTAGTGTGCGGAGAGTGGACATATGTGCCAAAGAGTGTTAAATCAATTTTTTATCACTGGAAATCTGAAGGTTTACAAGGAAATCTCTGTTCATCTGACAAATTTCTAATTTAGGAATTCTTGAATCTCAAGATAGTAAATAGTTCAATTTAATATTGCATAATCAGTACTAATGTGTGTTCATGTGGTATTATGAGGTTTTTATACAAATCATTAGTATATATTTTTAAGCTGACATGCATGTAAATTACAATACTACTAATTTTCATTATGCAGTTTTCAATATCTTTGTGTATGGGGAATTGATCTGACTGATTAAATATAATAATTAAACTAAAAGTAAAAATTTAATACATTTTCATCTGCATATGTGTATATATCCTGATATTTATGTGTTATAATTAAAAACTTTGAAAAGGACATTTTTATATTATGTAAATAACATAATACTTCAAAATAATGAGTGTAAAAAAATGGGCCATTTCTATTTTCAGTATGAAGAAGTGATCATAGTGATTTCTGTATGAAGAAGTTTTCTGAAATTACTCTGCCCTGTTTTAAATAAATGTAGTGCATAATATTTTATATTTCTTTTATTTTAATAACTGAAGTGAAAAAAAATTTAAATTTTAGTCTTTTGTTCTGCTACAGAAATATGGATAGAAACAATACAAATTTAACTTGAACCTTCATAATTGTAAATGCATATGAGGATTATAAATGTAAAATATCTATGTCAAAATTGCATTAAAATGTCTTGAATCTGATTGCAAAAGTGCTTGTACAATGATATGTATACATGAAAAAAAAAATCTCCCTGTTATACATTATTTTATTTTATGTGGCTAACATTAAAATACATTATTATTTTATCCTTTATATGAAGACTGTATTTTATTTGTGTTACTTTTATAAAAACATGTTGAATTGCATTCCTTGTATATTCCTTGTATCTATTTATGTTTATTATTTATTGTATTATTTATATTTAATTCTTGATATTTTTTATTATTAATTATAAAATTCTAAAATTTTATTGTATTTTACATAACAACACAGTTGGTAGATGATTCCATCAGTTGAGCGTAAAAGCTGAATGTCTTAAAGGCGGTGCAGCTGCTCATCTGATGGTAAATAAGTAAATAAATAAATTCCTTGTATAAGAAATAATCATGCATTTACTTATCGATTCAATCTAAATCACTTTGTGCAAGTGCTAGTTTTGTATATTTACATATTCGTTTTGATTTTCATTCATTTCTAACTGTAATTTTATCATATCGCACCCAATCCTTCTGTGAATTTTTAGGATTGAGTTCATAAAAATTTCTCAGAATACCTTCTCCACTTCTAAAATTGTAAATCTCTGAGGATGTAGAATTTCTGGATGCCTTTGTGAAAGTTAACTGCTGGAAATGTACAGTTCTTCATTATTTGATCCCATCTCTGAATTTCTAAATACAGACCAGTGGTATTCTATAAAGCAAGATTTCACTAGGAACAGAAGGTGGCCTGTAGTTTATAATAAATGATGAAGATAGCAGCAGATAATAAATGATAAATAATAATTTATAAGTAATTAATTAAAAAAGTTTGTACATACAAATAATAGTAGCAGTAAGTATGTTAGTACATACTTATTGCTACTATTTGGCAGTTTTACTTGGATTAGTTGAAAAAGTTAAGACCTATATCTTTGTAAACACTCATGATATTTAGTGGAAATGAAGCATAATGAGCCCAAAATGCATGTCCTGGTTTGCTTTGTGGTAGGATATCCATGACATGAAAAATAAATCATATAATATATTAAGATAAAGAATACTATGACAGCTAATTAAATTTTTACTTCGTTAAAATTTAATAAATGAAAAAAGACAATATTAGTAATGTATTTGTTTTAAAAGGAGAAATTAATGGGAGAAGCAAATCAGATGTTGTGTACTGAAAGAAAGTAAAAATATTTGAATAATTACTATTTAATTCTCTCTTCTGATGTACTAAATTTTCGCCTCACAGAAACTTTCTGAAAGAAATTTTGTATGGTATCTCATTTATTATGATTTTGTAATTAGAGATATTATCTTATTATTTCCTATAATAATGTTTTATTAATCTGCCTTAACAAAACATTTCTGGTGTATTTATCTGCTATTTTTTATTTTACAGATTCTCCTGGTTTTGCAATAACAATAATATTATTTTTCCTATTACTCATACCTCTCTGGGTAGCTGTTGCTCGACGCAATAGATTCACTCGGGAAGTTTTACACTCAGGGTGGACGCCTGTTATTTCTGCAATGGCTATATCAAGGTATTTTTCCCCCATTTTTCTCATTTGTTACTTGTGATGCAGTATATAATCTATTGCTTTTAGTTAGTTAATTTTTATATGTTGCCACTGAAATTGGTTGACGTTTTACATCATGTTAGTCTATGTATGAAAGTTAAAACGCCAGTTTTGCATATGGTTCAAATTTCATGTCAATTGAGTCATGCTGGGGTATTTAGAAGCTAAAGATTCTACACAACATGGGGAGTACCACCTTGCTAAGTACCACCTCAGATTCTATGTTATCTTACAGAAGTATGGTGGAGATCTGTTATAAAAGTTATGACTGTTTTTTTGACCATGCTGATGACATTAATGATGTACAAAGTAGTCATAAAAAAACTTCCTTGATCTATGAAACCCTAGTGTCTATCTGCTGAACCAATCAAAATTAAATTTCAGATATTGTTATCTGAAGATATACGCTTGAGATTGTGATGATTTAAAAAATACCGAAGTTTTGAAGTGCAAATTGGTCATTGCATTGGAAAATCATATATGGTGACAGAACAATATACTTGATGAAAACCTCTGGCATAAAAAATTTGCAAAGAAGAGTATAGTAAAGGACCAATGACAATACAAGGAGAGGGAAGAAAACTTTTGTTGGAATTACTAGCTCCTTTGTATTATGTTATTACCCATTCGCAAACATTAACACTTTGCATGCAGGGGATTGTTGAAAGCAATGATGAACGTAACATCCCAGAAGGAATCTGTATAACTTTTTGTTTAATGGCATCTTTCAATTCTGACGAATCTCGCGAATTTAATGTGTACACCTCATATTTCAGATAACTCCAGAGCCAGAAAGTGAGGTTGGGGGATCACGATGGCCACAAAGCTGCGAAGTTATGGAAAATGTCC
>NW_023313360.1:0-108304 GCF_010614865.2 Stegodyphus dumicola
ATATATGAATTCATAGCTGCGAAATTTTATCATCGAACTGCAATTCGTTTTTATAGAATTTCGAAAATTTAATTGCCAAATATATATCTGAGAAACATAGTTTATAAAACTTAGTGCAATATTTACATTGGGGAAACTTTATGTTCTTTATCTGAATGTAGGATAATGGGCAACTCAAGAAAAAATACGTAAGACTTAACTTAAATTTAGCGGTTCACGTTTCTGTGTTGAATAACATTCCAGCTATAACAACTCTAAATTATTCTATCAAAATCTTACATGTTCAACAACTGTAAGTTCTACGAACCCTGGGGACTGTATTCGTAAGGAAAAAGCATTAAATGCATACACTGCTTTCTGCAGTTCCCTACAGAATGCAGCTTAAGCAACTTTTATTATTATTTATATCCATCTACGAGTTATGCAACATATATTTTCATTTCATACTCTTTAATTTCCCCCAGCTCTAGAATTTACCACTTTTTTCAACATTTTCCCATATTTCCTGAAGTATTTTCTCTCAAGCAGTCGGTTTCCTCTTTTTTTCCACTCACATATTTTTTACTTTTGCTATGAGAGCAGTAGGACTATCTAGATCGAAGAGGACAACATAGCATTTGAAAATCCTATGAATTTGGATTCTTCCCCGTCCGCGAAAAAAAACTCAAATACATAATTACTGTAATAAGTATATTAAATTTCTTTTTTTTCATTTATTATCATTTATTAAATAATGAATATACATTAAAAATATTTCTATAATTGTAAACAAAATCCTATTTTGGTCAGTAAAATTACTGTAAGCGTAAGCATACAACAACCTTATATTTTAATAAAACCGAGCGATTAATTTTGTTTTATATAAGATCTAAATACAGATGTAGACTGTTTTTACTTTTACTGTAAAATAAACACGAATTTAGACTGTTTGAAATAAAATGCATAACTTATAATCTATTTCTATCAAATAAATTAAACGCTGCTATTTTTTTAGGGTTGAGGTAAAGTAAAGAATTCAAAAAATGTTGTTACGAAATGTCCAGCAGCGGTAAGATAGTGCAAAGCGGGCTTAGGGTTGCCAGATTTGGCTCGAAATCACCCATTTGATATGTCATAGACGGATGGAAAACCTTTTAGAACGAATTCTTACCGGTTTGGCTCAGAATGTTCTCGAAGACAGGCCGAAAGCTATATACACCTTGCTTGTACGCGGAGTAGAGAGTGTCTCTTCGGCTAGTGAGTGATCGTCAATCTAGTGTCGAGTTGATCTTCGAATGCATCGCGAGTTGTAGCGTGAAGTGTCTCGAGAGCAGATTGAGTTCTAAGAACGTCCGAATCGAGTCGGGAGCTGTACTATAGTGTGCTTTTCCCTGAAGCTGTCTTCACAGGTATAGCCTGAAGGCTGTGTTGCTGATTGTTTCACCGCGTTTGTCGTAGTTTTTTTTACTACTGTAAACGTGTTTTTGGAGCTGCCCTGAGTAATACTGGCTAAATAAATCGTGTTTTGATTCTTCATCAAGTGTTGTCGTCAATCACTCCAAATCCATGAACCCGTACAGAACGCGACAACTGGTGTCAGACCGCAGCTGGACATTTCGTAACAAATTAATTATATATAACTGATTTTTTCGTTCATAAAATTAATACTGCGCTGTAATTAATATATGCTTATTAACAAATGCATGATAATTGTAATATATGATTAAATTTTTATATTTCTTGTTTGTAATTAACTGTGAATAATTAACTTCCATTAAACTTTGAGCTCAATGGAAACTCTGATTTTATTTTATCTTAAATCAGTGAATGAAAACCACGCAGATAAACTAACAACAAAACATAATTTTATTTTTCATATGTAGAAAGTGGAGCATTCGAAATGAGTAACTGGAATTTCGCAAATCCTGAAATAAATGAAGTTATGTGTTCTGGATTCTACATAATTTGAATTCGAATTGTGATTAATGTAACTGTATTTAGTAAACTTATTTTTAAGATAGAAGGCAAGTGATACGTTTTCCTGTGAAACACTTGATTAGACACAGTTATGTTTACATTTTAACAAAACATACACTTTTCCACCCTAACATTTTGCTTACTAAATGAAACAAATGAGACAAGAAAAGTTGACTTCTATTTAAAAGCAAGAGTTTGGGTTCACTAATCAATTGCATTAGTTATTTCACTTTAATATGGGATAAATACAAAAGCCTTTTTGGATTTACGAAAGCTGTTCGAAGAGGATTTTCGTTTACGACGGAAAAAAAAAAAAAAAAGGACAAAATTCAAAATACTAAGCATTTGTCTTATGCAATAAGAGAGGGAAAATGTTGTCTTAATTATAAAAAGTTTATAAAGATTTGTGAAAGATTTTTGAAGCATTTTTATTGCTTGAGAGAAAATGTACGATAGAAAGAATAGAAAGCATTGCCCATTCTAAGCATTAATTAGTTAAACATATTATCGTATTTCTATACTTTAACATTAGCCAAATAAGACGATAAATTTCGGATTTTGACTTTCGACATTTAGCAAAACTGACAGAAAGTGAGGCAATAGTTGACATAAATATTAAAATAACTATTCTCTCTATCATACACCCCTACTGAATCCCCCCGAATTATTTAAGACGTTATCATCAATGTCTGCAATTTTCAATGTCTGCAATGTCTGCAAGTGTTTCAGTACATTCGATATCGACCAATATTTGGAATTAGAAATAGAAAATTGATTAACATACACTATTTTTTGTTTATTTCGGATTTGTAGTTATAAATTTTTTATCATTTTTATAATATGTTTATACGCTATTCTTATTTTATTTTTTAAATATTGGGAGTTCTCGAAATCTTTATCTCTGCATAAACATAACTACTGCTTCTTCGCTTTACGTCGTTTTTTGTCTTACGAAACGTTTTACAGCAACACTATATTTTCGTAAAGCTTGTACTTTACATAAAGATAATGATAGTATTTTGTGAAAGTGCTAGTGCTAAACTCATTTTCTCTTGGTAATATTTATGTATACTAAATAATTCTTCGTCGAGTCTCTTACCATGTTGCTGTGTCATCTTCAAATTTACCTTGGGAAATTCTAAATGGTGTAGAAATGGTGTAGAATGGTAAGTAGAAAGTGTGAATTTAAAAATATATTTCACCCTTTATTTTCTTTTTCTTGAAGTGTATTTTAAACTGAATGTTTGCTTTGGGTTTTTTACTATTGCCAAGGGAATTTTAACCAGTTCTTTAAATATTTCTTTGGTTTGTTTATACTCGCCTTGGAGCGATACATCAGAAACCTCGTCCTTTAAAAGATTTGAAATTCTTAAAACAAAGAAAGTTATTTTTCGTTTTAAATTTTTCTTTTATTTTCATATCTGAGCGTATTTCTTCCTCGAATACAGAAATGTTCATTTATGAAGACTGTATTTCATGGGATGTTTGTTATACTTAATAAAAGTGAAGCAAGGAGAGTAACATACTTACCAGCATAAATTTTGATTATTATTAAAGAACTGGAAATCCAGGATGAAATAGGTTGGAAATATTAATTATTTGTACAATCTGATTCTTGTCTCAGTATGACGATTATGCGCTAGGAAGTAAAATAGCAGTTCGGTATGAAATGTATATCCAATACTCACATTATATCACATTTTATGTTAGTAGTCATATATATATAAGTGAATACTAAGAATGATATTGACAGATGAGAATTCTGAGATATCTGTGTTGTATTATTATATATACTTAAGGATTTAAAAATTTAGAAGATGGTTTTTCTTTTTTTAGAAAATGATTTTTGGTTTTTCTAATTTTTAATCTATTTTTATAATTAAATCGCATTTAGGCATAAAACAAAAATCAAAAATCTAAATTAAACCGGAGGCATGAAATGTGTATATCTGAGAAAATGGATTCTTGAAATAGAATATGACTCTTTAGAATCATTAATATTCCCAGTAAATAGAACAGATGCAATTTCTTTCTCCAATGGAGATCCCTCTTTGTAGATAAAACAAGGCAAAGATATTTCCATTCAATTCTTAAACTGGAAATTTCTTCAACTATATATTTTTAATGTAGGATGTTAACAGTAAATTTTGCACGCCATACTAAATGGCATTTTTCAACAAATGTAGGCTTGGGGGCTGGAGGAAATAAAACAAGCTAGTAGTTTTATTTAGTTTTGAATCCCAGCGGATGGCTGATTACACGATAGTGTTCAATCAATTTGATTTTGTTGTCGACAAAATAATGTTCACAGAATTACGAATATAATGTTATAGCTAGGAATATCTAAAAGGTGCAAATATACAAGTGACACTACTGTCAGAATGAACCACTTGCACACATCCTTAATTCTGCAGCAATTTGTTATGTTGTGTTATGTCAACGTCTTCAGTCTTTAATTTATTCATTCGACTATGAAAATGGCTTCCTCTTTTTGCCCTGATTTCCGTTTTCATAGCATGAAAATTAATTATGGTTAATTATATGTTATTGCATATCTCAACAGCTGAGAACGTAATCTAGGACCAGTGGTTCGTATTAATTATGTAAGAAGATCGTGTAATGAGATCGTAGACCATGCTAACTTGCTGTAGATATTGCTCACAGAATTCACCTAGCTTTTAATTAAAGCATTTAATTTTATTTTATTACAAATCGATTATCAAACACTACTTACTGTCTACGTTCCGCCTTCACACAAAACACTTCTTGCTCCCTGTCAACCAATTTAATGTCCTTCGACACCTTATCAGATAATGCCGCAGACTCACAGAACTGAAACGGATCCCTTAGCTGATAAAACGTACTCCATTTACAGTAATTTAATAATAGTTTTCATGGTCAGCCACAATTTTCGCCATACTTTTTGCTGCCCCTCAGTTAATTCTGAAGCCAAACTAATTAGAAGCTTCTGAACGACAGGTGCCGGTAACTGATGTGCTACATAATAAATAACTGAGATCGAATGAATGCTAACCTGCTGGCCTTACACAGTGTCTCTAATGATGTTACTATCACAAATGTAATGATGATTTAAGGAATGGGATTAGATTATACCATTTTAGCAAAACACGAATATCAGTCTGCTTGAACTCTATCGCAAATTCAAAACACTTTTTTTTTTTGAGAGGGTGAGGGAAAAAAGAAATTAAAAGCAGTTCTGTTATTTTTACCTTTAACGCACTGGTCGGCGCATCTAGCAAATAATTAGAAGATAAAGGATTCAAGCCCTACCGTGGGTGAATATTTAAGGCTTCTGCTCAAAATATAAGCCTAATGCTTATATAGTTTCGCCTAAACTAAGCTGTTGTGGGCAGTTCCATTTCACAATTTGCAGATTAGGTTATAAAGTTTGGTGATAGTTTTAGTTGGAGCCAGCATAGATAGATTGACAGCGGATTATCGATATGTCTAAAAGTTTACGAAAGATATTTAAGAACGTTTTAAACAACCTCTTTATTCAGAACTTTGAATATAAATGCATGACTGGCGTTAACAATTCAGCCAAGCACTTGTGGCGATGTAACTTAAAGTAACAGATAAACGTAAAATTTAAGTAAGCTATTAGCCAAAGGTTACACAATTCAGTTTAACGTGAGGTTAGCTCACAAACCTAACCGACGTAAATTATCACCCTGCTAAAAATGCCTCATAGAAACCAGTAAAACTTTTTATGGGTTTCTATTGATTAAGACACAATAACACGCCGAATAAACACTAATTCAGAAGTCAAATAACAAAATCAGCGTTATATTTACAAAATTTTCACAGGATCCTCCTATTCAGTTCACTTTTGAACTTGAGAATTGCAATTCTCTTCCGTTTCTCGACATTCTGGTCACACATAATACATCCAACTTCAGTACTACGGTTTACCGTAAACCTTCATCGGTTTGCCTTCCACTACACTTTAAATCATCTCATCCGACTAAACAAAAGTAGCTTCATTTTATTCCTATGTTTTCCGTGCTCTTCAAGTTTGCTCCTCCAAACTAGCCCTTGATGAAGAACTAAATTATTTAAAAAAAATAGCTATTGACAGGGGCTTTTTACCCAACATTATTAATCAAGCAGTTAAAAAATTCTCATCTCAACACACTAAAAGGCACACACTTGTTTTAGGAGATTATAAAAATTCTGTTGTCATTCCCTTCTTTCCATCAATTAGCTATAAAGTTGCACATATTTTGCAGAAATTTAACTTTCGGGTTGTTTATTCTCCCATCAATAAAAATTCCGAGTTTCCATACTCAAGGACCCCATTCCGGATATGAATTCCTGGGGTATTTATAGGATTCTTTGCCAGTGTGGTTTAATTTACATTAGCCAAACTAAGAGAGCCTTAAAATTTCGCGTCAAAGAACATGAGGCATATGTTAGAAAAAAGGAAACACAGATGTCTTCTGTTTGCTCAACATTGTTGGTCCGAAAATCACACTTTCAATTTTTGCAGCCAAAATTATTCAATAAAACATCTTCCATTGGAGAACTGGATTTTCTAGAGGCATTTCACATTCATAAAAATCTTTCTGTTCTAGTTAACGATCCTAATTCCAATCCAACTTTGCCTTCGGGCTTTAAAAAAAATTATGTTTTTAGTTCTGGTTCAGCAACAAATGGGGCCACTTGCTTATTCTTGTCCAGGCTTCTTATCTTATCTATTCATTATTTCTTATCTTATTCATTTGCGGTTTTGCAGCTGAGGATGGTGGTTCGGTAAAACCTCGAAACTAGTCCTGTGAAAATCGAAACTAGTCCTGTGAAAATTTTGTAAATATAACGCTGATTTTTGTTGTTTGACTTCTGAATTAGGGTTTCTATTGACTTTTACTGGTTTCTGTTGGTTTTTCTGTGGGTTTTTCTTACTGGTTTCAAAATGACCCATAGAAAAACAGAAACCAGTAAAACGTTTCTACTGGTACCCTATAGAATTTTTGTTGGTCTCTACTGACTTTTACTGGTTTCTATTGATCTTTGTGGGTTTTTCTTACTGGTATCAATTGACACCCATGCAACCAACATTAATGTCAGAACTTTCTACTGGTTTGTATTGGTTTATATTGACTTTTACTGGTTTTCTTACTGGTATCAATATAATAATAAATCTTCTGTTGGTTTATATGGATTTATGCTATTTTTCTATCTGACGTTAATAGACTTCTTCTTGGTAAACAATAAAATTAATAGAATGAAAATATGATCGCTTTAAGATCATCAGAGTAACCTGGAAACGCAGGTGGTCGTTTTAGAGAGGGTTTTTACTATATATGCTTATTTACTTTATTTAATTTTTTTTTTCGGAAACAATAGCAGTCATCATATACACCACACATAAGGAGGTCTCTCTAAGGCGACCAGCCGCAAATAAAAATTCATCTTTTCAAGTTGTGATGCTCAATATTAGGTGATGATTAATATGGTGATGCTCAATATTAATATATAGTCACGTTCTCAGAAATAAGTTCATTTTTAGAGGTGGTCGTCTTAGGGAGGTTGCATCGACGAAATGAATCTGTCTAAGGTGACCAGCTACACTTGCAGAATTTTCTTTGTGAATGGTCGCCTAACAGAGGGAATATTCAATACCAAAATATACTTATGTTTTCAGAAATACTGGTTTATTTGAGAGGCAGTAGTCGTTAGTCTTAGGGAGGTGGTTTTTGCTACGAGTTGGTTTTCTGAATACACATACAAAAGCACTTACATTTCTGATATTACAAATAAACACCGGTATCAAACAACATCTCTTTAACGCGATCAAGTTCATTCAGTGCCTATTAAGATTGTTAAATATTATCATTAGATCTACTAAACCTAGGATATATTTTATATATGGGAAATTAAATAATAAAATTTTGAAATATTAAAATAAGTTACATATTAAAATGTGAAATATTAAAATATATTCATAATAATGCCTTCAACATCATGAAACTCAATATATTATTTCAAATTACAAACATTTCCTAATTTCAAGTCTCGTATGACAGACATTATTTAATACTGTAATTGCACAGTAATAAATCAATTTAGTCAGAACGCGGAAATGCATATAATAGTGTGTGCGGTCAACGTATGAACTGTTAATTTATTATATCCCATTATCAAACCAATCATTTCTCATTAATGTTGAATATTAATATTCTTAGCTGCCATATCCCTATTATGTGTGAACTGTGGATTTTACATAAATAATAGTCAGCTGTCTCTTTAAAATGACGTATATAAAATAATTATTGAAGTTTCATTAGAAAGACCAATTTTGGAGGATTCTGTATTATTTTCTTCCTTCAGCTGCAACTGGAAGCATAGGGGGACTCTGTATTTCATACCAGAATACAATAATTCGTACCCAAATGCCTTAGTTAACAGACGTTCAATAAGTTTTTGAACTCATAACCTTAATTAATTAAGACACAATAACATGCCGAATAAATACTAATTCAGAAGTCAAACAACGAAAAAACAACGTTTTATACTTACAAAATTTTCACAGGACTAGTTTCGGTGGTTTTACCGAACCACCATCCTCAGCTGCAAAACGGCAAATGAACAAGATAGGAAATAATGATTATATAAGATAAGAAAGCCTGGACAAGAATAAGCAAGTGGCGCCATCTGTTGGGGAAACCAAAATTAAAACATAATTTCTTTAAAGGCCGAAGCCAGATTTGGATTGGAATTAGGATCGTTAACTAGAACAGAAAGATTTTTATGAATGTGAAATGCCTCTAGAAAATCCAGTTCTCCAATGGAAGATGTTTTTTGAATAATTTTGGCAGTAGAAAAAAATTGAAAGTGTGATTTTCGGACCAACAATGTTGAGCAACAGAAGACTTCTGTGTCTCCTTTTTCTAACATATGCCTCATGTTCTTTGACGCGAAAATATTAAGGATCTCTTAGTTTGGCCAATGTAAAATTAAACCACAATAGCAAGGAATCCTATAAATACCCCAGGAATTCATGTCCGGAATGGGATCCTTGAGTTTGGAAACTCGGAATTTTATTGATGGAGAATAAACAACCCGAAAGTTAAATTTCTGCAAAATATCACCAAACTAGCCCTTGATGAAGAACTAAATTATTTAAAAGCAATAGCTATTGATAGGGGGCTTTCACCCAACATTATTAATCAAGCAGTTAAAAAATTCTCATCTCCACACACTAAAAAGGCACACACTCTTGGTTTTTAGGAAATTATAAAAATTCTGTTGTCATCCCCTTCTTTCCATCAATTAGCTATAAAGTTGCACATATTTTGCAGAAATTTAACTTTCGGGTTGTTTATTCTCCCATCAATAAAATTCCGAGTTCCATACTCAAGGACCCCATTCCGGATATGAATTCCTGGGGTATTTATAGTGTGGTTTAATTTACATTGGCCAAACTAAGAGAGCCTTAAAATTTCGCGTCAAGGTACATGAGGGATATGTTAGAAGAAAGGAAACACAGAAGTCTTTTGTTGCTTAACATTGTTGGTCCGAAAATCACACTTTCAATTTTTCTGCTGGCAAAATTATTGAAAAAGCATCGTCCATTGGAGAACTGGATTTTCTAGAGGCATTTCACATTCATAAAAATCTTTCTGTTCTAGTTAACGATCCTAATTCCAATCGAAATCTTTGCCTTCGGCCCTTAAAGAAAATTATATTTTAGTTCTGGTTTCATCCAACAGATGGCGCCACTAGCTTGTCTCCTGTCCAGGCTTTCTTATCTTACCTAATCATTATATCCTATTTCGTTCATTTGCGGTTTTTGCAGCTCAGGATGGTGGTTCGGTAAAACCATCGAAACTAGTCCTGTGAAAATTTTGTAAATATAACGTTGATTTTTGTTGTTTGACTTCTGAACCTTAATTAACCCACAAAATACCACAAAATTAAAGCTTCTTTGATCATTTTCTTTCCTTATTCAGCCAGATATTCGCTAATGTTCAATTTTATATTTACATACCTAGTATTATTATTTGAAATATACAAGCGGTTTAATGCATGTATGCAGGAAATATGTGAAAGTGAAGTTTAATGATCCGATCAAAAGTGATCATGCGTTTCTAATGTGTTAGTCAAATCGTTACGTCATCAGACTGTTAAGTTAAAGCGCTTGATTACATCATGTTACGTAATCAAACGCTTTGCGCAAACGGAATATCTGATAGAATTTCTGTAATATAACATTTAGTTTCAGTGTTCAGGACTTAAAACGGTTTTTTATGGCTCCGAAGTAGCAAATGGAAAAGTCTCTGAAGTGAGGAATCATCGAATGTTTAGAAGGAGGACAGACTAATTTCAAAGCAGTGATATGTGCGAATATTTCAAGACAGTGTCTACGCTATGGGAACGTGTTCAAAACTCTGAACGAATGTAAGAAGGCCTGGATAAGTCATAAATGAATAGCAACTGCTTCACACTGTCAATATCTGTAAATAACTGCCTGTGGTTACAGGAAGTCTACGGCTCAGTAGTTAAGTACAGAGCTTGCAACTGCCGCTGGAACTAGTACATCAGAGCAAACTGTATAGATTTAATGGTACTGTATACATTTAAGGTTTAATAAAACAAAACCTTCTATCCAGAAGCCAATGTTATGTACTTCACTGTCTTCACAGCAAAAACGAGCATCGCTTTAACTGATGCAAAAAAACCATCAAACCTAGAGTGAGTACTAGTGGTCCAAAATTCTCTTTATTGATAAATTAGGTTTTAGTTTAACAACTAATTCTGAACATGTTTACATTTGAAGGTACTCAGGACCACGAATTCTTTTTCCGAAGGTTATGGAAAGCGACCATTTAGGTTATGCAGGTTTGATAGCATGAGGAGGAAAAATAACTGATGGATGTGCTACCCTACAAGTTTTTTTCAACAGCGGAATAGTGACCAGCCAGACATATCGTAATAAAGTCTTAGAACCATCTGTAAGATTTTTAAAAGGTGCATATGGATCTTACGTTTTATTTATTAATTATAATGCTCGTTCGCATCAATCAAACCTTGCTGACAATTCCTTGAAAATAAAGAAGTTGAGCGAATAACAAAGCGAGCAAAATCTCTTACGGGATTACTTTGGAAAAGCAGTTGCAAGGAGACACCTTCGTTCTGGAGTTGAAAATGGCCTAATTTATTGCTAGAGGACTGGAACTTAGTTCCCCAAACTGTGGTTAGCAATAACATTATTGCTAGCATGGAAACACAATGTGATATGTGTGTAAGGATTCCACATAATTTATGAAATGTGATATCCAATCATAAGCCATTGAATATCACATTCCAAAAATTCATAAGCCTTAACATTTTTTAACTATTCTTTCTCTCCCCCCCACTTAAGTCTACTTGTATTAATACCATTTGTGTCGTTTCATGGTACAGATTTATATCATATACAGCGTTACTAAATTTTTGACATTTTATTTATTAGTTATGATGTTATGTACAAATACAAAATACAAATTCAGAAAACTAGTTCCCAATGTCTAAGAAATCCACGATTTAATGCATGTAAAGGTAATTTTAAACATGACTGTAACGCATAAATATGGCTGTGCTGATAATTATTTCGTATGTTTCTTAACAAAGATCAAGAAATTATCAACTAAATGATTATTTTTTATTTTTGTTTTATAAGGTTTTACTTCAAATTGTTTTTAATTTATGCCTTATTTTTAGATAGTTTGCTACTCATGGTTGATATTAATTTTATATAGTTTAGCTCTTCTTCATAATTTTGCAGCATTTTGTTATTAATAGTCGTGATTTTTTTTAGTAGTCACTACATACTGCATTCATTACACCATTTCTATTACGTTAAAAAACGCAGAGCAGGACGGGAAAAAGCCGTGCTGCGGCTGAACGCAGCCGTCTTAATTGTTTAATCTAGTTCATTATTAAATCTTCTACAACAACATTTTCATCTCTTTCATATCTGATTTTGTACGCGAATTACCCAAATCAGCAAAACGAGTGAGCATCTATTATTACAGTGTGTATGCGCATGACTAAACTAGCTGTCAACCTAAATTGGAAACGCTAGATATGCTACAATGTTTGGGCATCCACCTAAGAATAAATTTCTATCATTCAATTAAACACGTTAATTTCATTTAGAAATTAAACAATGAAATACAGGTTGTTGACTAAACGTCTGTGTCAGCTAAATGTCCTGTCGGATAAATGACAGTGTCAGTTAAATGCTTTGTCGGCTAAATGATGCTGGCGGCTAAATACCTTTTTAGTTTTGATGTCTCTGTCAGTTAAATGTTATGCTGACCAAATATATCTGTCGGTTAAATATATTGTCAGCTAAATATCCCATAGACCAAGTTTCTCGTTGGCTAAATGATTGTCAGCTAAGCTTCATAGACCCCTAATTTCTGGCCTTTTATACATTACCTAGGCATTCTAAACAGTAACTGCTTTCGTACATTACGGTTAACAAATACATCGATTGGAAATTCTCAGAATAAGCTAGATATACATATTTTGTAATTAATATACTTTTGTATTACTATTTCAAGTACAAATTGATGTTCGATATATACCATTTGTCAATATGAATTTTATTTAAAATGATTTTCAATGTATGTAATTTTAAATCGTGTCTGAACACTTTGGAAATCGACTGTTCATTCTTATGATGTACTAACCCAACGCCTCAAATTTAGAAGCTTTATTTGTCAATTTATTTTGCTTGCTTAATTTCCTTTACGAAAGTATATAATACAGTCTAGAACATGGGTGATTTTGATTACATGAGTTAAATGAGCAGTTTTTAACAGTTTTAGTTTAAAGTAAACTATTATTTCATTTTCGACATTTTTGTTACCTTGGAAATGAAAATTGTGAAATTAAAAATTTTATTTCAACATACACAATTTTGAAGTTTTCGCTCCTCCAAAAACAGTTTGAAATGGATGGTATTTAACTGAGAGCAGGATAATTATAATTGTCAGTTGTCTATTCTTTTTAGTATCTTATACTTGAAGACTCATTTATGATACTTTTATATTTGGAATCATTTCTCTTCATAAGGTTGAAAAATTATAAGCAGAAATTAATGCCTGGTTTCCCAGCTTAAAGAAATAGTCCTTGTCTGTACGTGGAGGGAGTTAAGCGCAAAAAAAAATTATGTCATCAAAGATGAGAATTAATAGATTTAAACTCACAAAAAAACATAGTACCGTAGAAAAATGTGAGGATCACATCAGATTCAAATTTCAGATTCCTACAGTTAGTGATAAAGTTATGATTCAATATCGCAAATGAGAAGAATTTTCCTGCCACAATGAAGACTATATTATAGAGCAAAGTGTGCGTTTTCATGTAGATTTATAATCTTTCTATATTGAATGCAGCAACAAAGCTCGAATTTTACCATGGAATGGTAAACAGGAATTACTTCTTAGATCTAAAGACCGTTATTTTATGTACTGCAAACTGGTTATGTAGCTTCTTTTGAAGCACAATGTACTGTAAAGTAATAAAGAGTTGTAATAAAGAGTCATTAACTAGTTTTACTAATATTTTAATTAGGCGGGTTTCAATTTACAACGAAAGTAGATTATATCATTTCTTATGTAATAACAGATTAAAGCATAAGTACAAAAATATGCTGCAGTGTGTAATTATTTGAAAGCATTTACTGCGTAATTCCGGTGCAGGATTTACGTAGAAGCCATATGGCCTATAGTGTAGGGTCACCACTTTCTTGGGGCCCTCTAAAATTTCAAATATAGTTTAAATAGTAATACAATATATTATAACAGACTTATAAAAAGCCCATATCTCAAATAGCTCATGGACTTATCAAGTCTAAAACCGGCTCTGCTTAATTCAAATGAAAATGCTTAGCACGAATTACCATTATTAGAGAAAATAAGAAATAAAAGATTGGATCAGCTCTTAAGAAAGGATATGACAAAATAAAACAACAGAATATCTCTCAGGCGTGTTCATAATCTCATTGTTTGGATGCAGAATAGTTTTCAGATAGATATTAATGTATGCTAAATCACTACTGTATTATATGCGCAATTCATATTTTGAAGTGTATAGTGTTTCTGTTTAGATAAGATGCAATTTATAGAATTATATTTAGAACAGTCATTTCCAATGTAGCAACGAAACTCAATCGCTCGCAATCGTCGTTCATTCGCTGAACTCAGTTGCATCATTCTTGTATGAAACTTTCATAACTCTTAGATTATTTTCTTATGACTCAAATTCCACTATTCATTCAAGTGAATATGACCAATAAATGGACACGCTTATGGAAATCGCGAAATATTCTACCATTCGCACTTTTTTAAAAAATCCAGTAAGCATTCCATTATTCATTCATGTGAATATAATCAATAAATGGATACATTTTATATATGCTTAAAGAAATAGTGAAATATTCTATCATTCACACTCGAAATAGCTTAACCCTTGTACAAAATTGTCTTGATAAAAAGTATAGATATTGTTGTTATAAAGATTTTCAAATGTTCGTTTTCAAAATCAGTCTGAGATTCAAAAAATAAGAACGCATCGGTTATCTTTCAGAAGATGCTCTTGTAAGCAGAAAAAGACATAAAAAATGATTAGATCTGAGAAAAATGTCTTAATAATCACAATTTCGAAATCTCGCAAATGACCCTCGAAGAAGAAAAACGCTCAAGTGAATTGAAGCGATTTTCCCCAGAAATGGAGATGATGGGATAGTAAGAATCCTCCCATTAATAAAAAACGAGAAGTGCCCAACAAATGTCTAAAGGTAAAATAAAAAAGTAATTATCATTAGGATGTGATTTTTCGAAGAAGATCGGTTTGTTGAAAGAAAAAATTTGTGCTCACTGAACTTTCACGACTATTCTTCTTATGAAAATTCTTCTTCGTTCAGTGCCGTTTTCCGACACACAGCTAACGTTAAAACTAGTTGGACTACATTCCCATTTCCTTATGCAAATTATTCATAATTAAATTACTTTTAATCTTTAAAAATGAATCGCACTGGAATTGTTAATAATTTAAAGTTATATTTTGTATCTCACATTCATGTATTCAGTGTAATACATTCAAAACAAAGTTTAGCCTAAATATTTCCACTTATCGCGAAAATAAGAACGTGTTTCTCTTTGCAAGTTCTTAAAGCTTCATCGCTAATTATTTATTAAACGTATTTAGTATTAGTAAAAGATTTTTAGTGTATGTTACCATTTTATAGTATAATGGCAAGGTGAAAACTTTCATTTGCGAAAAGAGCGTAAACAAACTACTTCTTATCTGGAGATGATAATAATTTTAACTCTCAAGTGCAAATGTCGTAAAAATATGTTTATTTGTTTAACTCCTTTTATTGACTGATGCGATTTAAAGTGACTACTGTTCTCTCAATGAAATTGCGCAACCATTAAAAATAAACTATTAACTTCAATGGTAACAGAAGTTTTACCGAATGCTAAATTTGACGGTCATGTTTAAGGTAAAAAAATTCTGGTTTAGTGATATTAGCGTAAATCTTCTGACCTAGTTCATAAGTTTATTTCACGAAAGTTGTATTTTTTTACGCAAAATTTCAAACAAATTACTCAATTTTCAGCTGCTTCTTCCCATTATTTTGGTTAAAACAACAATTTCCGGCTTTTATAAATAAAGATACAGTATAGAGGGTGGCCCAGAAGTCCGTTTTAATATTTGAAAATTCAATAATTCACTGAAAAGTGTAGGTAGAGAGATAAAAACTGGCACATGCTTGAAATGTCATGGGGTTTTATCGAAAGGAAAAAAAGTGCTTAAAACGCCAACGGATGACGCTTCAAAACAAAAACAATACTTAACATAACAATTGATTTTTAGCAGAGACTATGTTCTTTCATAACACATTTTCAACATGCCGGTCGTCATTCATCAACAGTACCTAAAGTTGAGGATAATGTTGTGAACAGTACTGTACAGCATATATGTAGATATGATGAAAAATTGCAGTCGGATGTTGTCTTTTAGTATCCCTAATGACGTCGGACGATTGCAGTAGACTTGCTATTTCAGGTAACCCACAACCACTAATCACACAGATTGAGATCTGGGGACATGAGAGGCCAAGCATGACGGAAGTGGCGGCTCAGAACACGATCCTCATCATACGATATGGGCAAGAGATCTTTCACACGTGTCGCAATATGGGGTGGAAGGCCATCTTGCATAAATTCATACCTTCCAACAGGTGTTTATCCCCCACACTAGAAATGATGCTATTCTGTGACATACCAGCGTACCTCGCCCCCGTCACACTGACAGTTTGAATAACAGAACCACGCTTTTCCTCGAAGAAAGAGGGCCCGATCGCGAATGATGAGATGAATCCAGATCACACGGTGACTAACACCCGGAAGCTAGGGTATAAAAGTGAAAATGTCATGAACGGACTAATTCTCTCTATCACAAAAGCTCCTTTTCATACTCGATTCTCATGCGCCGCCACTGCCATTTTACTGCCCAGCGTCATAGGCTGGCCTTTTTATATATTTTTTAAATTTTTAATTTTTTTATGGTTTTAATAAAACCTCAATGTCATTTTAATCATGTGTGCCAATTTTTACCTCTCTACCTACATTATTCCGTGAATTATTGAATTTTCAAATGTTAACGGCCTTTTGGGTCGCTCTTATTTCCAACTCCTTCAATTTATGTATCCCATAGCCATTCAATATGAGTTACCGTTTAATTATATTTCCTATTCCCCAATCAAATTATATATACAAATTAACTGCTTTTCCTCGACTTCTAAAATAAGTTTGTTTTCGGAAGAATTAATAAGTAATATTTGGTTTGATACTTGAATTTTAGTCTTACAACCCTACTAGAGAAGTGGCAAGTTATCGCTCTGTCTGAAATAGTCCGTCAAATACTTGCGAAGCCCACCAGTGTCTGAGCATTAAAAGCAGTTGAGAAATGGTAGTTCGGTCCGAGTTTCGAGTCCCAGCCAATGGGTTCTCTGCATCTGCATTTCCATGTTCTACCCCATGTGCGACGTGAATACGATCTAGTTTCCTTTAAAATGACCTTCGGAGTCGTTCTGTAGTATCTATTGGCGGGCATGTAATAAAGAAGAAGGAAAAGAAAATAATTGTGAGGGTTTTAAACAGCCTTTACATTATACTGAGTTTTTAACAAAGAAATAAACTCGTACTACAGAGAAACCGCTACTTGTGGCGATGCAAAATAACCAATGACAGATACTTAAATTTTAACGTTGATACATTTGTTACACTGTCAAATACTAAGCTACAGACTTGCTCAAATAACTTAGTGGCACGTAAGTTTAAAGTATTGGCTGCGAGAAATTGCAAAGCTGAGAAAATCAGAGTTAGATAGCGCTGGCAGAATCTAACAGCGCAGCGCGAGTGCCAGAAAATCTCTCTCTCTAAGACCAAAAATTGTAAAATAGTTTGCATTCTGTTGAACAATGCGGAAGGAAGAAGTTAAAGTAAAGTTCAAAATTATAATAATTAATTAGGTTAATATAAAAACCGTACAGGTTATATATACTGAGTTTATATAGATTTATAATCAAATTACTTATTAAATGAAAGAGAAAAAATTCCATTTCTAATAACAGCTGGGCACTATTTTGCAAATTACATATAAAAATCCAGAAAACCTAATTTATGTTTTTTGGGGGTTCTTGTTTCCTCTTGAGTATAAATTTGAGATATTCTCCAAAGCCATATTACGGCCACTAAATTCCTCATGGATGATTTGCTACAAACCTATTAAGATTCATTAAAAAATAATACTTTTCGGAGAAGGAAGAAAACCCAGCAGTATGTTTTGTATTAAAATAATAATATCACAGTAGGAAGAGGGCAGCACACATTTTCATTAAACATATTTGTAGTAGTAGTAGTAAAATAATTGTCATACTAAATGCCCACGTAATATAATGAGAAAAACGTTCTTTGAGAAAGGGAAATTGGAAACTTTAGAGATAGCTTTTATTTTGCAAAAGGATCTTTTCCCAAACATGAACTTGCTATCTGATAACTAAACACTTTCTTAAGCAAAACTCAAGCTGCTTAAATTGTTTACTGTTACATTACCAAGATAAAATCAAGATAAGAACATTTAAATTTCAGAACCAGATTGCGCTAGAAGATCGCTTTGATAACAACTTATATTTAAGCAAGAGTTTCTGAAAATTTGCATTTTGTGTATATTTTCATCTCAACAAGTGAACTGAAAGGGGCAGTCTTTAGCAATTGTGTTACATCAGGAAGAAATCCCTTTTATAATGATTTCTATGCTTGCTGAATCTTGAAATTTAGATTACTTTGAAACTGCAATTAATTTAAAAAGCAAGAAGTAAAAGATATGATTGCTGTTTGTAATGACTGTTTGTTTATTTACAATTATTAAAATGCAAGTTTTATTTCTTTCCTCATGAAACGTTTGGCAATCCGTTTTTAAGTTTTTCTTCATAAAAAGATTTTCCTGCAAACTTTAAAGACGATTTCTTCCGAAAAACTTACTAACATTGCCAGTTTCATAACTTTGAGGAGTTAAGTCTCTGTTTTACGTGAACATCTAAAAGTTCACAAGAAGATCAAGTAATGTTTATAACACAATAAATATGACAAATAATAATTTTATGAAATTATTTTGTTATTCGTAAAGGAATGGGGTTAATTTAAAAATAATTTTAATTCAATATTTTTTATAAATAAACATATTATAAAATAGTTTATTAATTTAGGCTCAAAGGCACTATTTTGCTAAACACAATTTTCACAAAATACGAATTAGTGATTAACGATAAAATGTATCGAGTTTAGAGCTTATTTTCAAAGCTCTTGTAAGAAAGATTATATTTCTGTTTCTAAAAACGGTTTCAGATAGATATTATCAGGATGAATTCGATTGATGCAGTTAGTTTAATTTTGACACTGAATCTGGCATCTGTGTTACTTTTTTTACATTAAAATCCTCAACAATAAATTTAATTTCTGCCCAACTATTAACCGTGTTCTTTTCTATTAGTTTTCGTGTATACAAATGATGCAAAATTATTAAGCACAACCTCTTTTCGTGTATACAAATGATGCAAAACATTTGTATTTATAATCAAGCACAAAACTTATACCTCCTACTGCAGTAATTATTCTATACAGAAATACCTACAGTGTTTTATTAATACTGGGTTTACAGACATTTTTGTATGCCTATATTTACGGAACCAGTCATAGTTACTGTTATAGAAAACCACGTATTTTCTTAGGAAAAAAAGCTATTGTTGCGGGCATACAGGTTCGTTATAGATTGAATGCAGAGAGGTCCAATGACAGATTAGTAAAATTTATTTTTATCAAAAGAAACATTTCACAGAACACACAAAGTTCTGGAATTTTCCACATAAATTCTCGTATAGGTGTTCACAGTATCACAGAGTACAATCAGTAGTTACACTTCAAACTACTAAAAACGTTAAACACAACGCAATGTAAAACGTACCTAAGGAGAAAGCTAACCCGAAGATATCTCAGTTCACGCTGAAATAACAACTCGCAACAACAATAATTGGAAGCAGATGCTCTCTCCGGCCTTATATAGTTTTCAACCGGCCGCTGACACATTTCTAGTACTTTCTGCTTTTCGAAAATACTGGAAAGCAATATGAGTTTCGAATGACGGTTGTAATAAACGGATAAATGTAATTGAGTAATCAATTACAATACCTATTACGGCGATACAGGAACCGGACCAAAATATCGCCAAATGGTCACTAAGTGTAACGACTTTTGGTGATTTCCCGCAAAATCTGTCGACAAAAATAATTCGTCGAAACCATTGTCAGCTTGGTGATATCTTGCCAAATTACCGAAATATTCATTTACTCAGTAGTAAATTGTATACTTGCCCCTTTATTCTTACTTTTCTGACGTAGCTTGTATCATTTAGATTTTTCTTATGTTACATTGCACAGAAAAATATAACAATTTTACATATCACTAAAATCATCTATCTATGTACACATTTCGTAACACTGTTAATTTAATTTAAAATCACTTACCATCTTAACACTAGAACAAATGCTAACCGTCTATTTGTAGTTGTTTTGTATCAAAAAAGTTACTCTAGTTTTAGTGTTAACAGACTTACCAGAGCAATCTTCGTTGATACTAACTATTCTTTCTAGAAATTTAGTATATCTTTAAGTTTAATTACACATGATGACTAAAGAAGAGTATTTCGTCAGAATAAACTAGTAATTTCCAGTATCTCTGTAATGATGCTACTAATATTCATAGTAATCTAATATTTTCTTCCCAATCATCTCTAATCCCGCTAATCGAAACTTTTTCTAAAATGTCTTGACACACTGACCGAAACTCAAGGTCTTCATTTCTTTCCTTAGATTTGAGCCGAACGCTTTAGGTTTATTCTTTAAAAGCACGTACGACTGATAGATAATCAAACGTGACATATCCCTTGCTCTGGTGAACCGCGATGCTTTGATATTGGGTTCAAGGTTATCGGAATATATTTGCCTTGAATTATATTTATATTTATTATCTACATTCTAATTACTTTTACGTTTGTTACCAGAAAAATAATTTCATAAAAAACTGGTTTATTACGATAAAACTAGCTTACCAGCCAGTCTTACTGGTATCTGTAGAGACAGGTATACATCATACAGAACTGTGAAATTAAATTGCCGAAGAAGAACAAATTTCGATTTGTATTAGATATTTCTCGGCATAACATAGAAAGATAACGGTAGTAAGTAAAGGTTTAAAGATTTTTGTAATTTGGCTCAAAACGTTCTAAATCCGCCAAAACGACAGGTCCCTAAATCTAGTATTAAATCTAAATGGATCAGATACACGTGAAAACTTTGAAACTATAATACCGTCAATACCTGAGTAATCGGGATTACAGTACCCGGGTTGCGGATAATGCAATTTTTCGCTATAGAAAGTTAAATTTGTTTATTGCGAAATAACGGAAAAATTTCTATCATAAACTATCAGGATAAAGCAGCATTTCTATGGGACATTCTGTAAAAAATAAACTGCTAACTCGCAAATATAAGTAAAATGTACAGCTATTAATCTTATGCTTCTCACTGACTTCGTTTGAAGTATAAGACATATGTAAACAAAAGCATTGTTTTCGTTTTGAAAGACAAAAGTATTTTCAATGAAAATAAAATTCAGTGAAAAAAATAAAGTCCTCATACCGGACTTTACATGCCACTACTCAGCCAGGCAACTCCGGCAACCAGCAGCCTGAAAAATAACGGCCATTTCATTGCTGTTCTTAAACGAACATTTCTTCATCATGTAAATAATGTACATAGCAGTTTCTGAATATTTCAGGCATTTATTTTGAATTATATGCATACATATTTACAATTAGTGCAGTAGTTGGCAAGCCACGCTCCTTTATGGCATTAGATTCGCTGCTTTAGGCCACAATGACCAGCTAAACAGTGCCTACCACAACCCCTTCTACAGCTCCATCCAGTCTTGGCATTTTCTCGCAAGACGCAATGGGCTTCAAACTTTTTCCCACCTCAGCTTACACCTCATCTGAAGAATACTATTTTTGGACTTCCTCAGAAGTCAGGCCCAATTCGCGATTCACTCAGGAATCTGGAAAGAGCACGGATAGGAATTCCCTGCTGCATGCCAGAATATTAACAATTGTTATGTCTCGGCGACTGGGAACATCAATATCAGAAACAGCGCGTTTAATGTGCTGTTTGTTCACTTGGAGTTGTTGAGAGCACATACCGAAAGTTGTGTACAAATGGTGAAACGGCAAGTCGATGGTGCATTGATTCCTGAGGAGAGAGAAGATTACACCTCATCTGGAGTTACATTGTTCGTTGTGATCGAAGAGCTACAGCAGCCGAAATCACCACCAGCTACAACAGTGGCGCCCCGAAGAGTGTTTCTCAGCACACTGTACAGCACACATTGCTGCGTATGGGCCTACGTAGCCGGAGGCCGAAGCATGTCCCTGCACGGACGGCACGTCATCACCAGCTGCGTCTGCAATGGGCCAGAAAACATCAGAATTAGGCATTAGAAGAATGGAAGATAGTTGCATGGTCTGACGAATCACGATTTCTGGTACATCACATCGACCGGGGTGTGCTAATACGCCGATTTCCAAACATAAACTTGGCTTCCGGATGCAGATTTGGACGAATACAATCCGGTAGCGGGGTATTATGGTGGGAAGCAATATTTTCATGAAGCACATTAGGACCCATAATCTCCATAGAACAATCCCATTCAACAATCTTCGGGATTTACGTTTTATCCAAACTACGTCATCCCATAGAACAATCTACGTGAACATCTTTGCAGGCCAGGTTCACCCGTTCATGACAACAGTATTTTCGGCGGGGAATGGTGTTTTCCAACAGAGTAATGTAGCATGTCACAAGGGTCGAATCGTCAGGAAGTCGTTCAAGAAGCATTCCAGTGACTTTCAAGTCAAGTCTTGTCCTCCAAACTCACCTGACATGAATCCAATGCAGCATTTGTGGTCCCACCTAGAAAATCAAATTCATACTACCACGTTACCTAGTCGCAGTGTACCGGAAATGCAGGACCAGTTGGTGAGTGCTTGGTGCCAAATATCTCAGAATACGTATCAGCACCTTGTGGAGTCAATGCCACGCTGGGTGCTGGCGGTTTTGAGGGCTAAAGGTGGTCCTACATGTTATTAATAGGATGCTCATAATGTAATGGCTCTTCGGTGTATATAGAAATAAATATACGATATAAGCCACATATATATATATAAGGTACATTTTTTTTTATTTTTGATTATCCCCCAGGAAATTGAGACCAAAGCTATTGTAATAATGAAACCTGTAGAAATACTTTTAAAAGTTCGTTTATGTTTCATGCTTATATATATATGTAGATCTACTTATCTCTGCAACGTCTTAATACGTAGCTCAATGAGCTATACTATAATAGATACATTTTCAAAGTTTAGCTATTAAAATCTTATGAACAGATAAATTATTAAATTAAATTTTAGACTGGTCTAATGTTCATAAGACATATATTAATTGCTACATGTCCTCACATAATTTAAAATCCAGCCATTATGTAAGTTACTAAAGTGATTTTAAACTATTTATTTTAAATGCACTTATAAATATATATTCAAAGAAACTACTTTATCGCTTATCATTTGCTTTGTGAATGTATTTTTATTAAAGATGAGAAAATGATCATTAGAATCGACCCGCTACGAATTGTTGTTTTTACTTTTCAAAGAATGACTCTACTTTTATTTTATTCCGTAAACCGTTTGTTAATAATGCAAACCCATTTCTTCGGTGTTTCTTTTTTTTTTTTTTTTTAAGTAAAATTTAGGTTGTAAATAGTATTAACTTAACAAAACAATCAAGATAAGCATTTCTTAAAGAACAGATGAATAAAAACTAATTTTGATGGCTTTCAAACATGTTTTTAATCTCGCTAATGGTTTGCATTAGCTTCAATTAAATCCTACTAATTCTAAAAAACTTAAGAAATTCAGCGACACTTGTTTCCGGGTTATTTAATTATGTCTTTCTAATTTTACAACACAATATATAAAGAGACAATGGCATTGTATAATAATTTTTGCATAGTTTCAGCTTAAATCATTTTACAAATCTGGTATGTATGCTTTTATACCTTTTATATTAATTAGAACTATGATGTTTTAAAATTTTAGTGACATCTTTTCAGAATAATTTTTTCAATCCCAAGTTTTAGAAATTTAGCTGAGCTAGAAGAAAAGAAATCTTCAGAATCTGTTAATCGATATTTTTACCAAAAGTGTGACGATGAATTATATCATATGAATGTTGTAAAAATGTTGCGCTTTGACAATTTACATCTATTCAGCGAAACTATATTTTTTCTCTAACACAAATGTTTATTAGCCTCAACTTTGGCACAGCTCTAAATGTTGCAAATGTTTCTTGATATACGGTCTTCTAGTAACGGAGGAACAAGTCTAAAACGACAAACATTCCTTCGATCCTTAACTAAATTAACTGATCTTTAACTTTAGTTAAGGAAGTGACATGACGTCATATAGATCCGTGGTAAGCGCTCTGCGCAAAAAGGTATTCACTTCTGCAATCTAGAGTTTGATTTCAGTTTTTGTCGAGCCCAAACAGGATTTTATGATAGTGAAAAAACATTTAGAAGTATTTTCTAGAAGAAAATCGGTCAGAACTAACGTAGGTACTTCTGAGGACTCCAAGATTTCTGAATATTCCAAAATAGAAAATCGTTGATATCTATAAGCAGTTTAAAAATTCTGAAATATGAAGGACAAGGTGTCCGGAAAAATGATTTCGAATATTTTACCTGAAACCCTCTTTCTAACAACAGTAACTAAACATTTTATTAAAGGAGTTCAAAGTCTGAAACTGCTATGAAAATTTTTCGTATAATAGCAAATAGTAGGCACACAACTTAATCATAAATGTTTTTATTTCAAATAGCCAGTGACTTGTGTTTTACCTCACAAGAGTGTTTTAGCTTATCAAGATAGGTAGCGTGGTTCTTTCTTTAAACAAAGCCGTTTGTCAAACAAAGCCGGTTAAGATATAAACATATTTGGTTCTACAGAGAATAAGAAACCTGAATATTCCCACAACATTACGAAATACAATTGTTACGGTGGTGAAGGTGTCATGGTGTAAGGAGCAAAATTGATCACTGGGCTCAACTCCCAGTGGATTTACTTCTCAAATGCGTATCTATGTCTACCCAGAAATATTAAGGTAACATCTTATATGTCTTTTCTTATACATATTCCAAAAAATTTTTATATTAAGTGATAGTCTGAGTAATATCCTCAAAATGAAGATATTAAACAAATGGAAAGCCAGTACAATCTGTAGTTCGGAGTCAGCATATTTCTGGAAAGGCTGTTGCAGAATGAAATTCATCTTAATGTGATTTTGATGTCTAGGAAACCATTTTAGTGATACAGCTGGCATTTATTGCCCAGATTTGAATTAACTCTCTAACCGGTAGCGTTAAGTTTCGAAATGATATATGCATACGAGCTATAGGGATCAGTTTTCTTTTTAATGTCCACAATCTGCACTTTTCCCGTGTTGTTCATTTACCTAAAATTTCGTTTCCAAATTTTATTTTAGTTTTCTTTGCCTCATAGTACAACATCACACTTATAATCATTCAATTTTCACAACTTTGTTTCATAACAATGCCTGGCAATTACATTTCACATACATTCAAATAAAGTTTTGTTACAGGTTTGTATTTTAATGTTATGAGCCTTAATATTATCGCAATTCAGTTTCGTTAATTTTAATTGGCATTTATCTAAAATTCAGAGTTTTGGGGTATATAAAAGTAATTCTGATACACATCGACTAAACCAGAGATGGGCAAATTTTTCTGTCGCGGGCCAAAAATCGAGGGAAAAAAAAAAAAAAAAAAAAAAAAAAAAAAAAAACTGGCGGGCCAAGCTAAATTTTACTAAATTTAAAAAAAATATATAAGTATTAAAATTTAATTATGTTAATGAGATTAATGAAACTGCGATTTCATTTTTAAAAGTTCCTTACGTTGAGGTTCGAACTGAGACGTAGTGATTCTAAGGAACGAGGCTAAATCCTCATGTCTACTTCTGAAATAATTCTTTAAGGTTCATAATTGAAAACACATGTTCACATATATAAGATGAAGCAAACATATCACTAATTTTCTGAGCGTGAGATAGTAAATTTGAGAAACTTACTGTCGATAATAATTTGTAAAACTCTAACTTAGAAACAACTGCTTCAGATAATTGTTAAATTGCAACTCAATTAATTCAAGCTGCGAATCTCACCTCACTGCTTCACAATTTACTTTGAAAGACATGGTAAACATATCCAATTTTGTTTGAATAGCACTGACTCAAAATGCAGATTTTTCAAGTCATCTTCATAATTCTTAAGCTTCTCTTCATTTACTGAAGGTATTGAATTTAACCTCGAAATGAGACAAGTCGTTCTTAGCTAGCTGCCCTGCAAGCATATTAAGTTTTAGTTGAAAAGCTTTGAGATGGGCCCAGATATCGTCGATAAATTGATTTTGCCCTTGCATCTTGACATTTAAGTTGCTCATCTGGCAAAGATCTGTGAAAAATTCAAAGTAAGAAATCCGTTCTGTATCTTCTAACATTTCGCATTCCGCAGAACATTGTTTCTCATGGAAGAACGACACAATGTCGTCTTTCAGATGCCAAACTCGCTCGAAAACACATCCTGCGCTAAGCCACCTTACTTTCGCGTAATACAGTACATCAGAGTATTCAGATTGCACAGACTGAAGAAAATCTCTAAATTGCATGTGAGTAAACCAACGAGATCAAATAGCATTTATATGCTTCATGACTGCATCAAGCACGGGTGTCATATTCAATGTAGATTTACACAAAGCATCTTTATGTATAACTCAATGTAGAAAAGCAACATTGTTCCCGGAAGAGATTTAATTAAAGAGTCCAAGAAATCCAGATTTGTTTCCTGTCATATTTGGTGCTCCATCAGTTGTAATATTACATGTATTTGTTATAGGCACTTAAAAGCTCTTCCTGAAATTCACAAAAAATATCCCATCCCATTGTAGTTCCCTTTAAAAAGAATGCATGCACGCCAGTTCCTCGGTAATTTCAAAGTTCTCATCAACACCCTCTTGTAAATAATACTAATTGAGCAGTATCATTTATAGTGCTTTATTAGTTATCCATATCTATGGAGCAAAATTTAAACTGGCCAATCTTTGAATCTAATTGTGATGTCAAATTTGTATCGATGTCTTCGAATCGAGAAGTCACCGTTTTTCGAGATAAGCTTACAACCTCAAAATTATTTTTCTTGTCTGGACATAACACATCACAAACTTGCAGCATGCATTGTTTAACGAACTCCCCATCATTGAGAGCTTCATTATCGTTAGCAATATTGTATGCTACAATGCGTGTGTAGCTGCTTCTTGAATACTGTTTACCTTCTTGAAAAAAAAAATTGTCGGCCTTATAATTTTTTTACCAAGAGTGTGTGCATATTGTTTTCTTTCATATTCGGACACTGCTTCGTAATTGGAATTCTTATGCTTAGATGTGAAATGACGGGAAATGATATATTCTTTGAAGAATGCTACAGCTTCATTGCGGATGAGACACACTGGTTTATCTTTTACAACTGTAAAAAATATTTGAAGGCCCGTTCATCATTAAAATCACGGCAATCTGAATCACCTTTACGTTTTACGTAGCCATTTTGGGGTTGAAATATTTTACAAATAATCCAAACGGGCAGTAGCTACGCTATACTTTTAATAATTTCACCACTATTCACAATGCTGCTATATATCCGCATTCTTTCCATACTCAACCAATAATACTAGAACTCGCGTCAAAAGAAAAAGCTGCTGGATGGAGCTTAAAAAAATGCGCAGTCTGCCACATGTGAGGTCTAATTCACCTGTATTGGATTCCCATATGTCTGCTCACCGAGAAAGAGATAAAGCTTGTTGGCGCTAGTCTACAGCTATAACTAAAAAATAACTTTCGCTTTGAACATGTTACCGATTGAAAGCTGTCTGTGCTTGCTATTTCCATCGATTTATGTTTTGTAGAACAAAATTAAAGAAAGTAAAAAGATCATAAGTACTTTAAAAATAAAGAAAAAAATTACATTTAATCAAAGTAGAAAAGGAGATGGTTAATTTGCCTCGGACCGGAAATTAAAAGTTTATCCGCTGGCCGGATAGATCCTTACGGCGGGCCGTAGTTGGCCCATCCCTGGACTAAACTGTTTGAATGTCTTTATCAGACATTTTTTTAAGTATGAATCTATGTCGCTACATATCGCTGTTTAATATTTAATAAGCTCACATAACCTTCAACTTCTTCTATCGTCAGTTCTGAAAATGACACTTTAACATGACGCTAAAAAATAAAATAAAAAAAGCAGGAATAAATTATTAAAATGATGACAATTCAAATCACGCCATGTCATTTGTACAAAGAAAGATTACGAAAGCTGATATCAGGAAAATCAATTATTCCCTATCCTAAAATGATACATAATGCAGACGAATTCAAAAGAGCTACATCCCAAGAGTATTTTAACCTCGAAATGACATGCAAGGGAATCATCATAATAATTTTCTTTCAATGGAAGGATATAACAGTTAAAAGTTTTCTAATAACTCTAATGCAATAATGTCGTGTAATAAATCTGGTCTTAAATTATTAATTCAACTATTTTTATAATATATAAATTAAATAAAATAATTTTAAATTCAGTTCCTTAGAATAGCCTTACATTGTTCAAGCCTAAATCATGATTTTTCTGTGACATTGAATATTTGGAGAATATCGTTGACTGCTAAAACTGCTCGAATTTAATTACCTTCTCAAAAATAATAATAGCTTTCAGAAATGTTCCTGTCAAGAAATCGAAGGTTACATTACATTATGCTATTATTCTGAAGCACGTAAATGAGATAATATGTAATAATGAGAGACGTTTTTCCAACCCTATGCTACAGCTTTCCTATCTCATATGAGGCTCCTCCTGCAGTTATCTTTTCTGCAGGGAACATGAGTACAGGTTTAAGTTGTAATAAAGTAGAAGACTCCCTGAGGTTACACATTGCAAATTTTCAGATGTTAAGAGAATGATGACTGCATTTCTTAAATCAAATTACTTCTTTAGAATTCTAAGAAAGTATTTTAGATTTGGAGATTTCATGATCCTATATTAATACATAATACTAAGTATATAAATACCTGTAGTAAAACTGAGTACTATAAGTAAATTAAATGCCTTAAAATAAATTAAAATTATCTTCTGTTAAAGTAATCAGTATAACAAGTTTCAATCTTAATCTTTCCTCTTCAATCTTAATTGAAATGTGAAACATAATATTTCATAGACAACTACTCCTTGAAGTAGGTGACCGATTAATTACTATCAATGCAGCAGTTGTTAGAGGTTTAAGCTGTTTAGAGCTGTTAGAGCTGTTTTAGCTGTTAGAGGTTTAAGCTGTAGGCCATATCATTGTTTTGTAAAGGAATGAATATATCTTTGATTGCAGTAAAGTAATAAAACTAAGCAATTTCTCTTATGGTGGACAAAAGTTAACAAACATTCCCTAGAATAAAAATAAGAATTCCCTAGAATAATAATAAGTAGAAAATAAGGCACCTTTGAAATCACTAGACTGAAATAATTTAAAACTTATACTTAAAACTTTATAATAGAATCCACATTATACACTTCAAACGTTTATTTAACTTCCAAAATCATCACCTTTTATAAATAATGCTGCATAAAGGTATCAAAAATCAGGTATTCCGAATGATGTGTTTCCTATTAATGACTAATTTAACGAGGCAGAGATTTGTTGCAAGAAATGAACTATGTTGTTTTCTTTTGATAATGTGATATAATATCCATTTTATATATATACACTGTAGTGTTCAGATCAACTCTTATTTTGGCAACACTAGTCAAATATTTTCGTTTGTAAGATTGGCTTTGACCGAAATTATGCTTACAAAGCATGGTGTTCCTATTTTTCCTATTTGTCAACATAAACTTAGATTATGCTTACAGTATTTTAATAACATTTTTGATTGGAAACATCAGGTTTTAGTGCACGTTCATAACTATTCTTAGACTATAGTGTTTAGTTACATTCACAGATGTAACCAGACGTTTTATTTTTTGTAATGGCATGATAGTCGATGTTGCCAATACATACATATAATATGAGGTTCTCCCCATCGTCACATTACTCAGGTTTTGGCAATCTCAAAATTCACTTTTGTTGCATAAAAAAGATTTTTCATTTTTTAAAAAAATCTTTCATAATCACACCACTTTTCACCTTTGTAATGCCAAATTTCTTGGCTGAGCCTTTTCAGGACACATTCGTGTGTTTTTTTAATGTAAAATGCATATGTATATAAAATGCATAATGTGTTTGACCATTACTACGTTTGAATGAAGTTTGCAAGAAATGGCAACCTTGGTACTTAACACTCTCCGCGTTGTTAACCAAAAAAGAGGATTAACTACATTTTCATTTTTACAGGTTGTTTGGATGTTGATCACAGAATTTTAACAAGTTCTCTTAATTTCTTTTATATTTTCATTAGTACAAGAAAATTTAGCATTAATTTTTACTATTTAGTTTGAAATGAATTTAAAGAAGTTTAATCCCCTACAATAATGTTTTTACAACATTATAATTGGCAAAGTTATGAGTCAAATATTTAATAAGTTCAAAACTACAATTAAATTGGTAGTTCTATTTTCAATGCAAATTGATGTGTTTTCTCTGAAGTTTTATATTCACTTACATTTTATATTTTATGAATACATTTTTGGAGAATTTTTATTTTTAAATTATGTACTAAAAATTTATTTGTGCGAATTTTTGTAATTGCATATTTTTTTAGAATGCAGTGTAAATAATATACGTATTTTTAATTTTTCTTTTTCAGTTTCCATTCCATCTTGAACATAAAAATATGAATACTTTATAATGTATTACCAGTTTTAAATTCATTGATGTATCCACTTTAAGGAAATATAAAAATGTTAAAAAAATGATAAGGAATCGACATTAATTTAATTCATAATTTTAAATGCTATATGTTACTTTATACAACTGTAACATCTTCATGAGATGGTTTAATTTACTTCCACTAAATTATTAATTTAAGTGTTTAGTATATACATATGAGTGGAATTCGATAGTTTTAGGTACTTTCTACATATTTTTCGACAAATTTATTTTTCGGCTTTTAGACTTCAGCAAACGTTTTACATTTAAAATTTATGTAAGTTAAAACTTTTTAGTTAAATTGATCATTATATTTCTAAAGTGTGTAGACGTGTTTGCAGTTAGGTTTTAAACTAGATTTTATTTGCCCTTTTCCATTTCGTAATTTTAATTTTTATTATCTACTGCAAAGTTTTGTTTTGGTTATTGAGACTGAATTTACCGTCGGGTTAATAGCTTGACATTTTGAGACTGAGTAAATAGCGTATAGAAATAGTTTTCATTCTTTTATCACTTTCTTTTTAACAATTTTTCTCAAAAGGTCAAATGATCAAGTGGAATGAATCACGAATTCAGTGCTCATTAATTGTAGATGTTTTAATGTTTCAAATTATTACCTTGATAAGCCGATTTGGAGAATTAAAATGTAAATAATTAAATTATGAATAGTTTTAATATAAATATGAATTTTCACTGACAAACATTTAATTAAAGTTGCTAATGATTTATTAATTTTTTTCAAATATTTTTAAAATCTTCTTAGCAATTTACATCTTACATGTATTTGTTATAAATTATTAATGAAATTTTAAGTGCAAAAAATGGATTTATAATTCATTCTTGCTTGTAGTTCCTACTGTACAATTGGTAGTGAGAAGAGAAATGTCATTGAATTTAAGTTGTTGTCAAATATAGCAGGAAGCAATAAATGGCTTATTAAACACCGTAAAACTAGAAATCTATTTTTTTAAATATATTCCCCCTGTCTCTTTCAAGTCTTTCTAACATTATATTTTCTTTTGCTAAAATCAAATTTCATGCAATATAAGGTTATATATATAGATAATAATTTCATATTACAAAATCTCCTTACCCGATATCCTAAGTTCCGCTGTCCCTTGGGCACCATCGAGATCATTGTATACAAAGCACTGATACATGCCTCTATCTTCTCTACGTACAGATGTAATATGAAGGACATCTCGGGACAGCAATCTCACACGACTGGAAGATGTCAGTTGTCGCTGGTCTTTCTTCCACGTTATTGTGTGTACAGGATATCCAGTAACATTGCAGTTGAATGTCGCTTCCTGTCCAATGTTTAAAACCTGACGAGGAGGCCGCATATTCACCATGAGTGGAGCTGTAAATAGAAAGTATGATATTAAAATTCTAAACTTTTTCTACTGGATATTATATATATATATATATATGTTACTGATATAAAGCACGTAAATGTTTTTTTTTCGAATAAATTAATAATAGAAGACTAGCAATTTTAAGCGGAACAATACTGATGAAAAATCTAAAATTTTATTTTAGTAAACTCAAGCAATTAAACATTCTGAAGTTAAGAAAATTTAAACCTCAAAGTGTAGTTAATTTCAAAGAAATGTTGTAACCTTTACGCAAGAAACTTATACGTTCCTGTTTGAAGGATAATTTTATCCAAATATCATTATTCTGTAACATTTAGCTAAATAATTAATCGAAATAAAAAAGTAATCCATATAAAAAGTGCTGTGACTGGAACTTTTGCAACTGTAATGTATTTTACTCTTTCCAAAATTGCTTATCGAATTTTCAGGTCATTAAAATAAGTAATATGTGAAACCATGGAAGAAAATTTAATCTTATTCGAATCTTAATTCTGTATTTTTTCTTTTGTTCGCTACGGCAACATTCTAATTTGCTTCATTTTGCATGCAACAATGAAAATTTATGTGATACTTTCTACGACGAGTTACGTCAAAGCAACAAGAACTTGGAAACTTTAGAAATTTCTTTGAATACTACTAGCTCGGAAATTCAAGTCTTTAAGCTTCCAGCTGTAATGGATAAAATCATCCCGCATGTTTTGCTATGATAATTATGTGGTTTAAGATATGCACTATAAGGGGGGATTTTGCAATCTTAAATTTTATTTTCCAATTTAACTTATTCGCTTGATTTACATCTTCGGAAGCTGTAAATGACATTAAGTAATCACATATTTTGCCTTTTAAATCGTACCTGTTGCCTTCATTTTTAAATGTGTATAGTTATATTATATTACACTGGTTTTAGATATGTCTCTTTACAATACTTTTATTTGTTTTCTCTGATATTTATCTACGTTCGTTACTACTTCATTAATAATTATTATTGATCATTAGAAAATAAAACAAGGAAATCTTCTGTTTAAGACATATTATTACCAAGTCATAAAACATGAGTTGATGCTTTTTTTATTTGTATTACAAATTCAATTTTAATTAGTTACTACGAATTTGATTTTCATACCGTACTTCGGAGATCATTTTTCTCCTCCTTTCGTATTAATTGTATCGTCTGAAAATCGAAATTGGAAAATTATGCGAATATTTAATTTTTGATAGATGCGATTACAGTAAGAGGGTAAAAAATGAAATATAGTCATGGATAAAAAACAGGTAACCATCATAATGTTATTTTTTAAAAGAAACCTACATTCCAGTAAGAGTACATATTAATATTAACATTACAACACCTAACAAGTTATTGTCCTTTCTACTTTCCTGTAACTTGAATCTCGCCTGTTCTTATTGTTGTCTCTGTGAATCCTTAAGCCTCGAATCATCCATAAATAGATAGAGAAGATTTATATGCAGTTGACTCCGTGAAATCGAGAATTATGTCAGGTCGTTCTTGCTTCGCTGTGATTGGTCTTTGCATCAGGCGGTCTGTATTTCAGCAATTATAGGGAAATGATTTGGCATGACTCCCGCAAGTAATTTGCGAGGGTTTTTCTTTTTAACCAGTTGCTCATTTGCAAAATAGCAGATGTGAAACTTCAATTTTTTAATCAGATGAATATGTAAATTAAGATTAATATTTATAAACCATAAATCTATATTTTATTTAACGCGGCAGAGATTTGTTGAAAGAAATGAACTATGTTGTTTTCTTTTGATAATGTGATATAATATCCATTATCAAATAATGGAACTGGAATAATGCAAATTGAATAACTTGTTTCCTAGATATTTTCATTTCTATTTAATCACTAGAAATGAAATTATTTTATTTAATTTGGTTTTAATTAAATTTAATTTGGGTTCTTACGTTCATTTGTAATAACATCACAATTTTGTGTCTAATGAAAATGTATTTATTTTTGAATCACACATGAATCAACTAAAATCCAACCATCAAGGTAATTTAAGAAAGTGAATAACTGTAAAAAAGTGCATGTTTAAGTGCATGTTTAAAAAGAGATTCCACTTAACTAAATCGCGCTTTACGTTTAACTCATTAGAATTAACTGCATACTTTGAACTTCAACAGATAGCAGATTCTCTTATATTTAACTTTATAGGTTTTAGCCACCAAAAGGAGTTTTATTTTGCTATTTTATAGTGTCGCATTGACTTACTAAAAATGATCCTACCAACACATGTGTCTGTTTTTATAGTACATATGACCGTACATATAACAGTTCAAAAATCATACTTTTTACCCCAGTGTTTGAAGAGAAAGCAAAGAATGCTATGGACGATTTAATGCGTATGCACTTTAAATGAAATAACCATCGATTTCCGCAGCAAGCCCGGACTTAGATGACACGGTTAAAGGAGATTTAATAGATTATTATTACTGCCTAATGCAAACTGGTTATTGCCTACTTCAGATTTCTAGATAACGCGGGAAATAATTACCGAGCTTCACTTACCGTACTTCATTTTAAATCTATCATATCAGAATTTTAGCCTTTTAATCAACAGTGGGCAGATCTATATAAATTTTTCTGCATGGACTGTCTTTCACTACTTCACAGT
This sequence comes from Stegodyphus dumicola, assembly GCF_010614865.2. NCBI lineage: Eukaryota > Metazoa > Arthropoda > Arachnida > Araneae > Eresidae > Stegodyphus > Stegodyphus dumicola. The sequence continues at coordinate 34,637 of NW_023313360.1, forward strand.
AGGCAACAAAGATGAAGTTCTGGAACTAAACTCTTCTTTTTTAACAACACGCAGGAAACAACTTTGATTTACCACAGCTGTTATTGCTGTCCTTCTTAAAATTTCATTCTAAAGGACTAAAATTTCCCAGACATTAAAAAATAATGTTAAATAACTTAGCAAAAGAACGCTAAAATACACTTAGGGAAACAAAATGCTTAGACTGAATTAAACTGATGAAAAGGCAACTAGCTGGTGATCAAAACGGTCAGGTTCACATTCTATTTGCGCAAAAGAAGAAAGATCTGAAAACAGCAGTTTGACTCAAGAGAAAAATTCTATGATGTACTGCATTATGAGGTACATACAATAGGAGCTCCAAAGCATCTGCGGGAAGTGCATGTAATAGTTTATGACAAGCATGCTTTTTTTTCGGAATTTCGCAAGAATGTGCATTAATAGCGTGATAAACTGCACAAAAATAAATTATGATTCATTCTCATTTTTTAAAGAGCATTTTACTGTCTGTCGGAAGTATTAATGTTTATATAAATAAGTTTGAATAAATAAAAGGAGATAATGAAGATAAGTGATGACTTTTATTTTTTTAGTACCACCATCTCCAGAGAAAAGGTATTACTCCACTTTTACACGTAAGCCAAGTCAGAATACGAGCAACACATATATAACCCCCAAAATAGACAGAAAGAAATTAATAATGATAAAAACGTGTACCTCTATCAAAACCCTGGAAGAAAAGTATTTCACGTTTGCTTGAGTTTTTCTTAAAATAGAAATGAAAGTAAATATTAAACACTCATCGATGACGAAGCACAAAAATCGGCAAACGAAACAGAAAGGAAAGATTCTAAAGATCGAACTCAAAGAAAGAAAGCCAAATGAAGAAAAGTAAGTACTGAAGTAAAAAGAAAAACCTTTTTCTACTAAAAAAGAACAATAAGTAAAACTAAAGACTTGAATTTTCTGCAATAGCTTTTTCTAAAAGTGTGTATTTTTTTTTAGTATTTTTATTAAAAGACTATTTATAAATCGCTTTTAGCTTCATTAAATAAACAGAAAAGCAACTCATCATAAATGAACAGAAAACTACTGGACTGAAATCCTTTTTTGCATTTAATATTTTTTTTAATAATTTCATTTAACTACAGACGATAATGTATGACTACAAGAAATTAAATCTCTTCTGTGTCCGTCTGTCTGTTTGCTTGCTTGTAGCATTTTCTCCTCCATCACAGAGGGGAGTTGAGTTTCGAGAGAGGTACTTTGGGATTCTAAAATTAGTGGGAAGCCATTTCGCAGATTCTCATCATCGTACAATTTTAATCAGCCGAGATATAAATTAAAAACTCTGAAAAAGATAATTTTCGCACTCATTTTGAGTGGCAACAGTCTCGCGCGTTGGAGATAAAAATGCTTTGTTTCGAAGAGTTGTTATTGTTTGATTTCAAATCAAAGAGTTTGTTAATAAAAATTTTTTTAAGTTATACAATATATAAAATAAAAATAGCATTTCCAAATACTAAATGTATTATTATTTTAAAATGTCATATCCTGACTTTGAAGAAAACACGCGATTTCATGTGACATCATTGTATGTTGACAATGTTTCGTAAATGTCAGCATTTTAAATAAATAGCTGCTGTTGGCAACTTTTTTGTCAGATTAACGTAACTCACACGATATGTTATTACCACGTTAATTCTTTTATTGTTAATGAGAAAGTGTTGTTATATTACATTGAATTTAAATCAAGACATCGTACGTAATAACCTGAAGCGTCAAAAATTGTTTCCTGGTAAGGCAATAAAAATTATTTATTAATTGGTTGTTGCTTGGAAAGAAGGAACTGATTACATTCATATTGAAATGGTTTTATGCATTTGCTTTTCAGGGGCATATACGAATTTTGCTTTAGCTGCAGCCTGCTCATCTGGAGGGCTTATCCGCTAAATAAATATTTGCTGTAAGAAATATCTACGAAATGTCTAAGCTGATGATTGTTTGAACACATTTCTGGTTTCATTTAACATTTTAATTACAAGCAAAAACATTCAGTTATCAGAATAATGTTACTTTATACCGTATTTAATGATTGCAGATAATTTAAAATAGAACAAATGTGCTGTTAAAATCATTTCTTTATTACCTGTAATTTTTATCTATTTATGAAATTCCTTTACTGTCCACTTAAATAACAATTTTACATATATACAGTTTAATATTAAAATTAAAACTATTGAAATTATTTAAAAATTAAATTAAAAAATAAAAAAATATTGCAAATATTAAATTAATTGAATTATAAGTTATAAAAATGTTTCAGCTTTTATCGTGTTTACATCAGCTTGAAAGGTGAAGAAATTAAACAAAAATACTTTGATTTTCCGAACTTGGTTTCTGAAGGAAAAAATGCAATTCAATAAGGTACTAATAAGCAACTATTAAAAATATCCCATGGAAAGTACTACATACCTTTTTCACAATTTTTAGAGTAACCTAAGGGTTTTCTTTGTCTACCCAAAAACCTTTCCACTTTCTGCTCAGTGGAATGGAATTTAAATGGATATTGCTTTAGAAAATAATAGAATACCTTTATTTTATTAATTACATGGAAAATATGCACTTTAGCTTTGTAAATACTCGAATTTGATAACTCATCGCGTAAACCATTTAGAATGCCCAAATTCAGTTTGTATAGCAAATATAATGCTTTTTTTTTTTCAAATAAATTAATATACTTATAATACAAATATAATAAACGTATTATTAAATAACTTAGATTTTCAAACTGTATTAATAAAAATTCAAATTATTTATAAACAAATTAAATATAAATTAAATAATATGTATTATAACAATTATTAAGCTGCTAAGATTCAGATATATTTCTCATTCAATTAATTTAGTTCTCACTTCGCGGCATAAGAATTGTAAAATACAGAAAAACATAAAACCCTAAATACAGTTAATAACAGTTAAAAAAAAAAAAGCATTTTTACAGTTAAAATTAGAGTTTCTACTCGAAAACAAGCAAATCGGTCAGCGGGGAGGAAGACAGATTTTGAGGTGCACAAAATTTAAAATTTACTTGTGATCCCAGTCGGCAAAAAGAAATTGAAGTCGGAAAACAACTTGACTTAATTCAGTATTCTACTAACAGTTTCAAATGTTATCAAATGGCAGCGTCGTTAGGCTTAGCAAGACGTAAACAACTTTTAAATTTTTATAACTCTACAACTATAGCCTACAGATTAACTAAAGGAACAAAACCTTGACCGGAACATAAGAAGAACATAATTCCATCACTGCCGTCCAGACGGTGTAGTAATTAGGGGAGCTTACTGTGGTGACGAAGGGCCCGTGTTCGAATTTCGGATAAGGCATGGATGCTTGTAAATGAATAGTGTCTTTGCGGCATGGGGGCACTCTAAATAAATGGCGAGCCGATAGTTCTGTCGTGTGGATTGGTGGCAGGGGAGTGGAGTGGGAGACCCTCGGATCACTTCCCGGGGTGGCACTCTAAATATATGACGAGCCGAAAGCTCCCTTGTTTGGATTGGTGGTAGGGAGCGGAATGAGAGACCCTCGGTCCACTCCCCGCGGTGGCACTCTAAATATATGACGAGCCGAAAGCCCTCTCGTGTGGATTGGTGGTAGGGGAGCGGAGGGGGAGACCCTCGGACCTCCGGCATTCTCTCTCTCAAAAATTAAGATGCAAATAGAAATTTAACCTCCTTCAGGCTCTGGAAACCATTATTCCATGAAATTTATGGACAAGAGAATAACAAACAACAATTCCATCACTTTCAAAGTGAAATTTCCCAATTTACCAGTATAAAAGATTGAAAAAAACCTGAGCTAACCGAGTCGGGTAATGATTGAGTATATATACGTTTGGTGCAACCGATTGTAACCAAAAACGTGAGGTGCACAACTGCATGTTATAACAGCCCCATATACAAAATTTCAACGTTGTGAGACTACTCGTTTTTGATTTATGCGAGATATATACGGCGGACGCACGGACGTCACGAAAAAAATCTACTCTGAATCCGTTATAAATCAATTTTACAATAGATTTTGGAAAAAAATAGTTTATCATTTTGTCTTACGTACAGATATCATGCAAAAACATTGTTCAGCTGGATTCAAGAGTGGTATTTTCAAGTTGGATTCAAGAGTGGATTCAAGAGTGGTACAAAATGGGTATTTCTGTTGAAATATGATAGCTGAAATTTTTCGGGCCTACAGTATTTTCTTTACGTCGTACAAGGAAGTAAAAAGACTAACCGCGTGCTTTTTAATTTCTTTTTGCAAAGAAATATTAAGCAATGTAATCCTGAGATCACTTATATGATACAGGGCTCACTAAAAATGAATCGATATGTCTGACTAATAATTTCTAGACAAATGGCAAGAACATAAATGTGTTATTAATTTAAGACTTTACGAATGATCAAAAAGCAAAATATTCTCAAAACTTTAATCCATTTGATAATTTGTAAGCTAGTGAAGTAAACTCGAAACATCTGCTTTCTTACATTGGGTACAATATACACTCAGTGGAAATCAAAAATTTTATGCGTGCACAAAATATAGAGTTTATTATCCTATAAAAGTGCTATTTCTTACTTCATTTTGTTTTCAGAAAGTTCTTTGTCTCATAAAAGCTTTTGTAACTCTTTGACTTGTACAGCAGAGTTTTAACTGCTGCTACTAAATAAAATAATATGGCTAATTCAGCTTTTCTGTTAAGATGGTTTAAAGGAATTACGAGGCGAACAGAATTCACAAGCATTTTATTGTACAATATAGACAAGCAGTCTTTTTTGGCCTCACACTTTACCATTTAAGTACCCTAAATCGATACAGAACATCTGACCTCATGCAAACAAGTAAAATAACATTTACGAGGCATTACGTTGCTCCTATAATAAAAGAAAATTAAATAAGAGGGAAATTGAGAAATAAAACTTTATTGGTTTGTTTTTATTTTAAAGTGAAGATATGCTCATGTCAGCTCTTTCGTCCTTATTTTCATCAAAACAATGAAATAAGGTTCGTCATCGTATAAGGTACCAGAAGGGGGCCCAGCCTGACTCACCTTACCAAACAAGTTGGACCCATGATCATAACAGGCCACGTCCAATTCATCTTATAAGGTATTTATTTATCTCCCTATCCCGTGCATGCTATTGCGATATATAGTTATCCCATCCAGATGAAAATGGAAGATCAGTCGTTCAAATTCCACAAATAAGGACACAGTCGATTTATCATATTTCATACTGTAAAATAATTAATACCCTACAGTGGCATCTGATTTAAAATATGATGGATATTTTTACCTCAGCATCTGCTTTCCCGGACAAAATGTTAGTTAACGAAGCCTGTTACACGGCTGAAACAAAAAGTGTAGTTTCGGCAATCAGCAAAGAAGCTATCAGGTGGTAGAGTTCTGTCGAAATACTTTATTCAAATTTCAGCATTTAACGTCACATACCGAGATAATATATGTAAGTTGATTGGCTCAAATCATAGCGACAGCACAACTGACTTTTCCTGGTTTTGAAACACTAAACACTTAATAGACTCTACGTACTATGTAAATAGTCTGTGAAGAGCTGACTGAAATACTAATACATATAATAGAGCTAAGTCACAGTATACCACTTAAATATGAATCCACAAGCAACACCTGGCAGAAAATTAACAAGTGTATGAATTTTAGCTAATGTTTTACTTATACTCCCAGGATTCACACATTTGAGAGTACATTTTTAAAGAGGGTACAATAGTTTCGCTTGTGAACTTAACACTTCCAAACTTATCTGCATTTTACACAGAAAATTCTGGGTTGCAGCATTTAAGAACTTGGTATGACAACATAAAATTAAAAGCATTTCTGAGATAATAAATGAATAGTCTTTTATGGTTTTCATACACCACACATGTATATATGTGTAAGTTTATTTTTTATTTTATTTTTTTAACGGTGCGAAAGCAAAATACGTTTTTACTTTATATGTGTGCTTGCGATATGCTAGTGGTAATAAAAAAAAGAAATCTGCTGATTTATATAGAAGATAAAAATGATGTAAAGGACCTGTGGGCATGCTGTCTTAACCTTCTGATTTTTCCTACAGGAAATTCTAGAATACTGCACTAATATTTGAAAAGGCGAGCCCCAAACTATGCATATAAAAGACTCCTGCGTGAAAAAATTCATCTCTTTAATCCTAGAGTTGAAGTTCGAATCTGCGAAGGAAGCAATTTTAAAAAAGAAAATGCTATGCGTTATGTGTGCGATATGACTAAGCTTTAAACTAGGATATGCATGTAGAAATGAATATGTTGCATGCATGTACTAGACTATGCGGGAAAGATGACGTGGCAATGACAGCTAAATTTTCGCATTTCAAGAGAAAACTAATAATCATATCCGTCTCCAACATACTTTCGCCTACATGATTTACTATTTCAATTGCAAATTTCAAACGAGTGAGTTCTCGAAATGTTTACGGAAACAGAAACATTTCTATCCCGAAAAATATTCAGTTTGGATTGCAGAGAAAATGTTATTTTTCTGCTGGTTGAGTTTAAAGAAATAAAAGCATTTTCCGATTTATTCCGAAGCTCCCGGAAGTGTTTGTTTTCGAAAAAATGAAGATGTGATGTTTTTCTACACAGTGTGCATTCAGGTTTGTCACGATCAATGGAAAATCCGAGGACCGAAACACTTGAGCTTGGTTTTAACTGCAAAAGGAAAGGAAGAGAGAAAACAGGAGAGTTTCAAGAAGACGCTGCATTTGTTTGAATTAATTCGTTAAAATAAAGAAAGACATGTTTGGAACTTTTCGATATGCAAGTGTACTTCCGAAAGCAATTGGAAATTTTATGACTATGTACGCTTTAGTTAATTTATATTCTTCTTAAAAAATTCGCAAACCATTATTATTCCTTTCACATATTTAAGAAATAAAAAGAGGCTATAACACAGCAAAAGAATTTTTTAGTGTCTTCACTCAGTATTAATGCCTCCTGTGGGCATGGTGGTAAAACAAATACTTTAAAAGCACTGAATGTGGGTTCGTTAGCGTAGAAAGGATGGATGCTTATTAATGTACAATGTGGGAACACTTTAAGTTCCATCAAGCCAAAAGTCTTCTTGAAAATTTTAATTTCATCTTATGAGAAGCCTAATGCCTAGGTTAACTGCCCCGATCAGAAGGGCTAATCACAGCAATACAATAGCAATATTGTGGTAATAAGGAAAAAGTGCTTGCTGCCAATGAAAATATCAAACAGAAGGAAAATTCTCTCAGAATTCGTAATTTTTTACTTAAGATCTGAATCAACAATGATGGCAACAACGATTCCGCAGCAACGTTGGCTGATAAAAATTGAACACCCCCTCCACCAGGAATCGAAAAAACGTTGAAGAACCGAAACGAGAGTCCCAAGCCACCGAAAAATTGAAACGTTTTGCATATGGTAGTTCCCACTTACACAATTAACTTTAATTACATCATTTTTCAGCTCTCTTTTAAATTTCTGAATTTAAAAGCGAGATATGACTGATTTTGCTCTATTTTTTACAGCGCTAAGAATAAAAGTTTAATAGCGAATTATTCATAAAATACTCTTGTTTAATAATGTTTCTCTAACGTTAAAATTACAATGGACTCCTTCGTTGCAATTACCGTAATAACAATCACTATTTTCGGAAAAATTAGAATACGAATAAAAAAACTGCACATGCATGTCTGGTTTTATTTCAACTTGAATTTGAAATCAAATGAGATATCGTGGAAAAGTGAAAAAAGTTAATTAAGAATCTTAGTCACATAAGAATAATTAAAATCATGAATTCTCCCTGGATTTTAGCAGCTTCTATCGGTTAAGAAATACTGTAAAGGAGCTTGTTAACCTTTCTCATTACCTTCCGATAAGATGACGGATTAAGTGTGTTGCTGAAATATGTGTTGAGATTTAGAAGTTTAACTTAAAAACAATGATTTTAATTGGCAGTTATTAAGATCTACTTACAGTGCTTTAGAAATCTTAAGCATGTATACATACATTTCTTAAATATCAAATTCCTTTAAAATATATTTAAATAAGTTTAACTTGTAGAGTCATTAGATTACTTTTAATTCAGAAGATGCAAAAAATGACCAATGCCGTTGCCGGAACTCGAACCTGGACCTTTCGTATATGCGCCGAAAGGGCTATCGTTACCCCACAAAGTCTTGCAGAAAGGAGGGCGAAAATACCTTACATAGCCTTCCTTTTAAAAAAGGACGGTGAAGAATCAATATCCACTACGTTTTAGTTCTGGTGCCAATCTAGAGCCATTGGGAATTTTTTTGGGAGCAGGATATGCGCAAATTGTGCAATGCCCTCACCGGGACTCGAATCTTGGACCTCTCGAATACGCGCCAAGTGTGCTACCGTTAGACCAAAAAGGCATGCAGAAAAGAGGGAGAAAATACCTTATAAACTAATTTACATAATTAAATGCATTTCCGTATGTTTAAAGTAATGAAATGTGTTGCTGCAATATATGTAGAGATTCAGAAATTTAACTTAAAAAACCGTGATGTTCAGATCGACTCAGAATGCTTTAGAAACATAATGCCTGTATAAAGTTCTTTTCTGCATTTCTTAAATATCAAATTTGTTTAAATAAGTTTAATTAATTTAAATATTTAAATACATTTTTAATACGTTTAAAATAATTAAATGCTTTGCTGAAATGTACGTAGAGATTCAGAAATTTAAAAACAGTGAAGTTAAGATATACGTAGAATGTTTTAGAATTCTTAGGCATATATGCACATCCTTTCTACTTAGTTACCAATTTCATAGAAATACATTTAAAATAATAATCTCGTCACATTACTAAAATCTGAATTAAGGAATGATTAAATGTATCATAAGAGCTACACTCTCTTTCCTACTAAAAAAATTCAACTATATATAGAGAAGAAAAAATGTGTTTCAGAAATGAAATAAAGCATTATTTTTATCTATATATTGCATTTCAAAATTAGCAGCCATCATCGAAATATGCATGGGCGTTATTATCCTATACTTTAGTTAAACCATCACTGGTTATTAATTAATTATGAATTATAACTACATTTAACATAAACTTTTGTTCAAGTCCAGAAGGAGTAAAATGCCAGTCTAATTCGTACCTATATAACCACGAAAAGTTATAACAAATAATGTTTTATGTTGACGGAGAAAGCCATCAGCTCAGACTGCTAGTAAAAGGATATGAGCAACAGAAACCGTTTTTACTTCCTTGTACGAAGTAAAGGAAGTATTGTAATCACAAAAAATTCCGAGTACCATACTTAAACGAAAATATCCATTTTGACTGCTACAGAATTTAATTCAACGATGTTTTTCTGGACATCTGTAGGTAAGGACAGAATAAAGGACTCCTTTTCCCAAAACGAATTATAAAACTAATTCAAAATGCCTTCAGAAGATATTTTTTCGTGGCGTCTGTTCGTCCATACGCACATCGTATGTGCGTATGTATATATGTATCTCGCATATGTATATGTATCTCGCAACAAAAGTACATGTAATAAATATACATATATATACCCAATCTGTTAGTCGGCTTCGTAAGCTCAGTTTTTTTTTTTTTTTTTCATTCCTATATGTTGGTAAATTTTGTCTTTTTTGTTTTGAAAATGTTTGAATTATGCTGTTTTTATCTTCCGATTAAGGTTTTTATGGCTTTAGTTACCCTGCATGTTATAGTTGTAGCATTATCAATAATTTAAAAGTTGTTTAGATGCGGTTAAACATAATGTTTTTACCATAGCGGCTATATTTGTTTACATTTGAAGCTTAGTAGAATAGTGGATTTGTTGAAACTATGCTTCGCGTCAACAAAGATAATGTCTTCTTTTATTATTGAGAATTTAATCATGCTTAATCTATTCTGGAATTATTATTTAAGTTATTAAATTATCCGATATATTGACGATATATTGTCCATAACAAATTATGTTAGTTTCTATGCCTTCAGTGTCTTTTTGCCTAGTGAGACGAAACATAAACTTTCAGTTTTGCGCTCCGTAAAGTCTGCCTTCTTGCCCACTAGCTGAATTGCTTGTTTTTGCTTAGAAACGCTAATTTTAATTGTAAAAATTGTTCTTTAAGTTGTTTTAACTGTTTATATGTTTTGTATTTTTCTATAATTTTCAATTTTTAATGAAGATATTTTGAAACATTGTGTATTTTTGTCTTGCCGCGAAGTGAGAATTGAATTAATTGAATGAGAAATATATCTCTAGTGAAATTCGAGGAAATAAATTTAAATGAAAGGCAGCAAAAATGCGTATAATTTAATATTCCGTACAAGGAAGTCATGAGGTGTACACATCAGATTTTTTTCCCTTGCGAAAATTTAAGAGCAAATGATTAAATTAATGTCATTTATATTAAACTTATCGGTTCGCATTTATTTCTACATGAGAAATAGAAATAGTTCAAGATATTCTGAATTACCCAGCGCAAATATCAAGGTAGCAAATGCTTTCAAATTGTATTGTCTTACTTACTAACAAATGCTTTCAAATGCTATTGCCATACTTTAGGATTTGCGAAATAAATGATTTACAGAAAGACAAAAATGCTGGGACAATCAAAATGTTACATTTGTCAACTTCTGGAGTTTCAAATAATTTATGATACGGCTCCGATCAATCGAATTATTCGTTGTCCGTTTTATCACATAAAAATTTTAATTTCTTTAAGATACAATATCTAGAGAAAATGTTTAATGAACGTAAATTTAAAGTAAAGCTTTAAGACATAAATTCTGAATAAATTTATTTATTTGAGTGACGGAAATATTTTTGTGTATCGAGCGGCTATTTAGAGTGTTATTAATAACATAAAAACTATTTGTTTTACATTAACTATCTTACAAAATATAAAAAATATCATTATCCAATTTTCCACTCAGCGGTTTTATTTTTCCCTACATCTCTCTCTCTATATGTAGAATTCAATTATATGCTTTCAGGATATGTAATACGCATTTAAGGAAAGGACTAATAATATTTTAAGAAATAAATTTCAATTCAGAATCATTTAGTTTTTGTTTGACTCTTGAAATGTTTCTGTATAAAACTGAATAAATTGAGAACTAGTGCTTTTGAGGAATAAATATAAGGAAGAAGAATACTTTTGACAGCTAGATCTATATTACTTTCATAAGTTTCGAAAAGATATTCATACAAAAAGTATTTCAATTTTTTCTCTTTGCGCTGAGTATAAGAATGATAAAAGCATCAACAACTGCAATATGCAAAATATGTCAAGCTTGTCATTTCTGATATTTCCATCCGAAACAGGCGACGAGAGGCTGAATTGCATCCGTTGAATAGGAAATGAAGTCATTCAAATACAGTGACAGCTGGAACTCCTGCAATTAAGAATGATAGCGATTTCTAAGGTAACATGAATAACGATAATGAATAATTTAGAATAAACGAAATTTTAATTTTTTGATATCTGACAAAACTTCAATGATTATTTTTATTTTAGTTGTATGCAAAATTTTAAGCAATAATTTTTAGTTTTATATATATAAAGTAAACCCCATTATTTATTTGCTTGATAGCATCTATGGTACCCTGCACATCTGTCATTTAATGCTACATTTATATTATCATCAGTTTAAAAAATCTGATTTGGACACTACAGAATTTCCATTTAAGGCTTATTAAATTACACGCATTTTTTGATATACTACGTTTAAACTAAATACCTCGAATTATATTAACTAAATTAACCGATCCTTCAAGGGAAGTTGAAAATAATAATTTAAACACTTCTGTAATCTGAAGTACATGACTACGACCAACGATTATGAAAATAAAGGCCGGGTAAAGACTTCTTAGCCGAATCAGTAGGTAGTTATATATATATTGTCATGTTGTACATTTAGCGGAAGATAAAAACAATCATGTTCTAATCATGGCCGAAAATACTGCTGCATAGATGAATGGAAATTGCGACGTAGTGGAATGACCCGCTAGAATTTTGAAAGAAGCGCGACCTATCATCGTAAATAAAAAAAATCTTTATTTTTGGATGACGAATTTCGTAGCACATATCTTCATAACTGGTAGAAGATCAGGAGTGCTAAACGCGACCCATAATTTTAGATATGCAATTGCATTTTATGTAATGGCGAATAGCTAGCAGAGGCTGACGACACGCTGTCAGCAGGCAGGAGAAGAGGCGAAAGAAGAAGACTACGCAGTTAGTAGCTATTTATAATAGATTAGGTGCAGAAAGTATTCTAAACTATGACTGATCAAATTTAGTTTTAGTTACCTTTTTCTAGCTGCGCAATGTAACACGGAAAGCTCTCGAATTTGGGAGAACAGAAAGAAATAGATATAATTTTGAAGAATATTCTTTTTTTTAGTCCTTTAATCTGATTTATTTAATTTAAAATGCATTTATTTCATGATATATACAAGTGAAAGTGTTTAACATTCTTATACAACGGCGTTACGTATTTTTTCACTTTTGAAACATACAGAAGACACTTAACATTTACCTAGCACCGTATAAAATGTTTCTCTATTTCACTCGGGCCATCTCTATTGATAATCTCTACATACAAACAGTATTAAACTTTAAAAAGGCTTTTTCGGAAGACCATTAAAATCTGAACACTTTCTTATTTTAGATATATTTTTTATTAAACACCTATCCCTCGATTTACACGGTAGTCTTTTATACGATTTCGGTTTTACATGTTCTAAAAATTAACAAATTTCAAAAACTTCGTAAAAATGTATATTCGGCTGCATATACGTAAATACATATATTTGAAGACATTTTTGAATTTAATTCCTTTGGTAACACTGATAACAATAAGGATGGGATTCCTCATGTTGTAAAAGGCGAATCCCTGTAGTATGTATATGTGTTTCACAAAAATAAAACTATTTGGTTCATGTGAACTAGTGCAATATCAATATTTTAAGCAGCAAGGCTTACATTATTTTTATCTACATATTTGAATGTTTACTGGTAAGTTTTCAACATTTATATTTTTGTGGCATTTTATAATTTACGTAAATGTTTTAAAGTTTTATAATGCCAAAAGATTTGAAAAAAAAATCAAATAAAAAGAAAAGTTTTTTTTTAAAACAAAAAAATAAGGATTGTCTACGTAATAGAGAAGGAAATAGTAACAGAGTTGTTAAATTTTGCTCCTGAATGAATCCATATAATGACAAAAAAATCTGAGTGTCACCACATGCCCTTGTATGAAATATAAATTTACGCATTTTTTCTTGCATTCATTTAAACTATTGGATTGAATTAAATTACTTCGCGACAGCGCATAAACCCATAGAATAAATGCATTCTTTAAAATACTCTAGTATTTGTTTACATAGCGACACTCTGGTGCTAGATTCACTTAACAGTATTAATAATTATATAACGGTTAATTTATATATAATTTTATACCGAAACTAAGTTAACAGTTTAACTTATATATTTCGATCACATTAAACATAATGCACAAAATTATATCATTTAAAGAATAGAATTATTAATCGTTGCCACATGTTCTATTCAAATACTATAATAAAGTAGAATGATGTATAAAAAAAATTACGCAAACAAAAAAAAAAAAGAAAACAGTTTTTCACGATTGAGTATTTCTCATTTTTAATTCACTTTCTCACTTCGCGAGAAGGCAAAAAACATAAAAACTCAAATATCTATATTAAAAATTGCGAAGTAAATCTTAAACGCTTATTCTTCGAAAAAATTCCAGAAAGGATTAAGCATGATTTAAATAATGAATGAAGGCGTTTCTTCTTGTTGCGAAGCTAAGTTTCTCTAGATTGGCAACAAATCCACTAGTCTTCTGTTTCAAATGTAAACATCAATGGCCGCCATTAAAAAAAGTCTTAGAGGCAATTAAACAACTTTAAAATTGCTGATAATTATAAAAATATTGCACACATATTTACTAAACTTACTTCCTTAACCAGAAGATAAAAACAACATAATTCAATAATTTTTAAAGCAAAAAATGTACAATTTACCAACATATAAGAGTAAAGAAACTAAGATCACTGAGCCGGGTAACAGAGTGGATATATATATAAATATATTTATACGTTTGGTGCAGCCGATTGCAACCAAAATACGAGGTGCACATCTACATGTTATAGCAGTAATATATACAAAATTTCAACGTTCTGAGGCTACTCGTTTTTGAGTTATGCGAGATACGTACGTACATACTTTGGACAGACGCCACGAAAAATTCTCTTCAGAATTAATTTTAAAGCAGTTTTATAATTTTTTGAAGGAAAAGAGTATTTTCTTCTGTCCTAACGTACATATATCACGCAAAAACATCGTTAAATTGCATTTGATAGCGGTCAAAATGGATATTTTCGTTGAAATATGCTGCCTGAAACTTTTCGCGATTACAGTACTTCCTTTGTACTCCGTACAAGGAAGTAAAAAGGAAGCCAATTAGAAAAAATGTAGCAGATGGAAGTTGCAGCAGTAAGAGCACAATTTATATATAAGATGTGATACAATGGACAGTATGGAAAAGACATTAGTGATATGGATAGAAGACCAAAATCAAAAACGGATTCCAATTGATACTAATGCTATTACAAATAAAGCCTCAAAGATTTATAAAGCGCTTAAGAATTAGTCACCTTCGATTTCGTCAGATGAGAAAAAGGTATCTTTTTCCGCAAGTCATGGTTGGTTTGAGATTAAAACAAAGACATTCTTTACATAATCTAAGATTGAAAGGAGAAAGTGCATCTGATGATTTAGATGCAGCAGAACAATATCCAGCAAAATCTGCTGAAATCTCTGCCGCCAACTCCTACACTATCAGATCTTCAATGCTGACGAGTCCGGGTGGTTCTGAAAAAAATGCCTGAAAGGACCTATTTAGCTAAAGCTTGCCAAACAGCTAGTGGTCATAAGGTAGCGAAAAGTCGTATAACAATTATTTTCTGTTGCTTCAGGCGATTATATAATGAAACCATTGGCTGTTAACAAATCAAAAACACTACGCTCGTTTAAAGGAGTAAACATAAGTAACCTTCCCGTTTATTGGATGGTTAATAAGCATGGGTCACTGCTATAACTTTCAATGAATAGTTTCGTAACATGTTTGTTACAGATGTAAAAAATTATTTAAGTAAAAAGAGGTTGCCTTTTAAGGCTTTTCTATTAAATGATAATGCACCTGATCAACCTCAAGATTTACAACACGAAAATGTAGAAGTTATCTTTTTACCAAAGAATACAAAAGACCTTATTACAACTTTAGATCAAGGAATAAGTTCGACTTTTAAGGCACTGTATATCAAACAAACCTTCAGGTACATTTCAGAACAAATTAAAAACGATGAATCTCTTACTCTTATCGATGCTTGGAAGACATTTATAATTTTATACTGTATTAAGCATATTGGCCTGTCATATACTCAGATAAAACAATCAACGCTCAACGCATGCTGGAAAGCAATATGGCCGGTAGCTATTAAAGCATTAGAGCATGCATATTCTCAGATCACTAAATTGGCCCAAACTATAGGAGGATAAGGTTTTTGAGGATTTAGCTCAGGCAGATATTGAAGAAATAATGGCTGATGAAGAACTAAATGAGGATGAGTTAGTTAACATGATTCATGAAACAAATAAACATGATGAAGACAATGATTCTGATTCAGAGCAATCTGAACCAGTTGCGTTCACAGCAGGAGTCATCATCGTAGGACCTGAATTGGAAATAAAATTAGGTAATCCGTTTTTACAATATGACACGAATGTTGAACGAGCACTTCGATTCCAACGGGGGCTTAGTAAGTGCTTAAATCAATATGTGGAGATTTATAAAGATTTAAGAAAAAAAATCTAGGCAATTGTTAATTATGGATTTCATTGCAAAGTCTTGTCGATTTGAGGTCTTCCCTGATTCGTCAACCATTGAAGCAGATTCTTATCAAGCACGCTCAAGTGATGAAAGTGACATCATCAAAATACCAATCAAGAAGAAAAGACTAATAGTTAATGAAAGTGATGATAGTGATTAAACTTAAAATAATTTTTGAATGATCTTATGTTTTTCTAATGTGAAATAAATTAAATATGTACTTCTATTACCTACATACATTTGTTATTTTATGAACGAAGTATAACTTTATTTATTTTAAGCTGTCTTAATTTTGTTTTATGTAAATAAATAACTAAATTACGCACATTTAATGAGTTTTTCGTTTTACACGCTTTTACAAAGCAAAATCCAAGATTTCGAGTTACACGGTTTTGTGCTGAACCTAGCTTCCGTGTGAATGGATGGATAGGTTTATTTTTATTTGCATATTAAAACAATTTTCCTCAAAATAAAATCTTATTTTAAGAACTGTAAGAGAAGTTTTAAATGAAGCTTCTCTGGTTATAAGGTTACTCAGTTAAGTAGTTAGTTTTTTCTCGCATTTTCGCTTCTACTTCCGTCAGTTCCGATCAGAATGCAGTTTAGTTAAATTATACATGCTCAGAATTCTTGTGTTTAGAGAGAGAGAAACACAGTTTTTGGAAGCATTTGCAGACTGTGAATTTTTGGCAATTACATGCTTTTTAAATGGAACGCACTGACTTTAGTTTCGGCAAAGACGCTTTGTTTCTCGAATATTTAAAACCAAGGCGCCAGAGCTTTAGAACAAATTAATTTGCATTTGCCCTTCAACCGCTTGTTCCAAAATTTTTCCAAGCAGCTAGTTTTGTGTGTTTTTTTTCCAACTATTGTGCAAGTATCGGATTTATGCGCTAATAGAAAAAAAAATATATTTAAAACTTTTCCTTTCTGCTTGCGATTTGTGTAGTTAGAAGATAGATGAAATAATAAGACATTTGACAGTATTTTAAGATTCTTGTAGATATGGCACATTTCTTTTCAATAAATGTACAAGACCTGTGTTTACATATTTTGAAAATAAACGAATAAAGAATAAATATAACCTGAACTTTCTAATTGCACGTTAAATACCAATTTCCATAAAATAAATGTTAGACGTAAACGAAAATTTCCTGTTGCATTGCATTAACGTGAATGAGCGGTCTGGAATGGAACGAAGAAATCACTCACAGCTGTGACGCACATATGAATTTTTCAAGAAGGGGCATCGAGGGTCGAAAGTCCACTATTCTCGTACCATACCCAAAAACGTCAAATATATTCTTCTGATTTTATCGATTGTCGGGAACAAAAAAACAGTAAAAAATAAATTATTGAATAAATAAATATCATTAATTAATCAAATAAATTATTAACAACAAATATTTCAGAATATATCAGAAAGCACAAGAATTTATGTATTTACTTTTCTCATAATTCAAAAATAAAAACACAAAGCCAATTCATTATTATAGAAGTGCCAAGTCATAGAAGAAGAACAATATCACTTTAATATGTAATTACAAAACTAAAAACATGATGATTACAGTGTTTTCATTTAGAGTCGTCAGTCTGCTTCCATACACTTACAAATAGTCACAGAATAAAATCTAGTTTTCTTGTTTTTTATTTTTTTTTATTTTTTAGTTTTTTAATTTTTATTATTTTTTTTTATTTTTATTTATTTATTTCATTTATAACTTCCTCGGGAGTCATGGTGACGCTGCTTGAATTCAGCAGAGCAAGGCAATGGTCTTGCTCTGCTTGAACGTTCATTGTGTATGGTACTTAAGTATATTTTTGTGTGCAATTCGATATAGGAAGAATACAACTTTAAAATGGACTTTCGTTGCACTGAAAGAATATGGTTGTTACATAATCATTTAGAATCATGCAATACAAGTGATGAAAGAATTTTTAACTTTATTGTCACGTGGGCTTACCAGCGCACGTGGTGAGATGACTCACCATTTGACCTTGTCTCGTTAGTAAAATAGGGAGGCGAAGATATCCAATTCCTTCAAAAATACACTATAGCGTATAACAGGAAGCAAATGAAAAGAGTTCAGTTCTGAGAATAAGAGGATGTTTTATGTTCGTATGAAGTTCGGCTTTGAAAGGGAAGAAAAGGAGAAAAATATTTATTTTTCTCTATTAGAACTGAAAGGATTGTTACCTTTGTATATTACGTACTATATGCATAGGATTATTATCAATTAAAAAAATCGAGGGCGATAGGAGGATGAGGTCCGGGTTGGCGCACGTAAGGAGATCCGTCCCCCCCCCTTGTGTGCACCACTGAACAGAGATATAATCTTTTATACTTGACAAAATAAACGGCGTACCAATAAATGTTCACTAATAAAATTCACTGATTATCAACTAATAAATATGTAATTTAATTAATAGCCCTAAATGTGTAATGTATAATTAAAATAATTTTATCTAGATGTTTTTAAGAAGAAAAATTGATTTAAAATTTTTAATTCAAAGAAACAATTGGAATTACACTGTTAAAAATTCTCTAATATCCAAACCAAAAATTTCTGTATTAGATATACTTTTTTTAAACGTAAGAACAATCTTTTCCGAATTTATATAATGATATTATTAATAAAGAAATATCCATAAGAAGTATTTTAAAATATAGCATTTAAATATACTATTAAATATGAAATAACAAATAAAATTTTTAAGAAGAGATTTGATTGATTTAAACTGCTCATTTTGTTAAGTATGATGTTTTAATTTAAAGATAAATTAAAAGCCTTGTCTTTGGATAACAATACTTTAAAAACACATTTTTCACTACTGTACATGGAAGATAAATTGATGATGTTTATGCTTCTCGCAATGACAACATTTTTCACATCAAGTGGATGAAGTATCATAGTGTAATACAGCATAATAACTCCAAAATTTGGAGAAAAAATACAAACAGCAAATGTGTTTAAAAACGTTATTGTTCTGTGTAGAAGAAATAATACTGAAAACTCTTACCTGTGACAAGCAGTACGCTCTCTATTCGTCTTTCGCCTATGCTATTACGTACAATGCATTGATATTTTCCACCATCAGATGCTTGTACTTTTTTTATATTCAGAGTTCCTTGATTTTCCCATATTCTAGCATCTTCTTCAATGGCTTGTAAGACGCCAGATGTATCTTTCATCCACCTGAAAAAAAAAAAAAAAAAAAAAAAAAAAAAAAAAAAATTAAAAATTTTTTATAAGAATGTAAAACACATTCTATATACTTTTGTGTCATATGAAGAATTCTATCGCTAAAATTGAGAAAATGATAACTATATTTTTCTGCATTTAGTTACCACTCTTTAGTAATTTAATAATAATCTTGAAAGGTTTTGCTTTGCACTGCTCATTATTTACAAGTACATATCCTTTTTATATTTCAGACCGATAAATTTGAACCTAAAATTTTATTCAGAAAACCAACAGGAAGGAAAATAAAAGTTTCGCTACAAATATAAATGAAATAATTCTCTGATGAATGTGAGTCAATGAAACTAGCGGTAAAATTTTTCCTTTTGAGTTTTTCTGAAATTGAATTAATTACGATTCACTTTATATATGCGTATATTTTTAATGTAATCATATTTCAAGTAGTAGTTAAATGTACGGAGCTTCTAAAAGAATTCATTTGATTTCAGTGCACTGTAATTGTAATCCTTGAGTACAATTTCGACTTGTTAATTAATCAAGCATTTCAAAAATATCTTTTACAACTCACTTCTTCTAGTAACCCTAGCAACGCCAAGGCGAACGCCAACCACGGCAAAAAACGATGTCGCATAATATTGTTGCTCTATTCCTTACTTTATTTTTATTACACTCTCTTGGGTGCTTGAATATGTATCTCTAATGTATCTATCCTTTTTATTATATGAGATACAACTGAGTAAATGAAAATTGTGCATGAATATGCTCTTCTAATATTGATAATCGGTTCATGTTACTACACCCCTTACAATAAGTTATTTCGAAGATTTAACCGGTGCTGCTGGACACATACAAGGCAAGCAAAATTTGCTGTCTTTATCTTCATTAATTACAAGGCGGATGTTGTAAATTCCGAAACTAAAATTTAAAACTGCGCATATAATATATAAGCTTTCTAAAACTGCGAAATAAGAATTAGTAATGGCGCAGTCAGGTCTTAAAGTTTCAGTGCAAACAACGAAACTGGATTCTGAAAACTATGCTACTTGGAAATTCAAGATTCAAATGCTTCTAATGCGCGATGGGTTGGATGATATTCATTATTCTCCACCACCTTCTAAACTTGACCATAAATTTTTACAGAGGGATAAGCTATAATGAATCTATGCACTGACGACTCCCAGATTATCCACATTAGAGATAAAACGACTACCGCTGGTACATGGCAAAACTTAAAGTCAGTTCATGAGCGCTCCAATTTGCACACGATGATATGATCACACACGTTACTTAAATGATGGACTTAGTCGAAAGACTGAAAGCTATCGGTGAGAACATTCCAGATCAGCATGTAGCCGCACTTATGTAAGTATCTCGTAGCATGCAGCCACTCAATGTATGTATTTCACATAACTCAACGATTAATGGTATAGTGAATTAAGACAGCTGGAGCATCACCTTCAGCGTCTTTTCGCCCAGTGAGACCAAATGTTGACTTATTAATTATGAATTATTGTGCATCAAAAACTGTGTCTTTCTGCCCGTCTTATCTGATGAATTGCTTTTTTTTTCGGTGTAGAAACTTTTAATTTTAATTGCAAAAATTGAAAAATTGCTTTTTTAACTGTATTTAGTGTTTTAGGTTTTTCTGTGTAGGGTTTATATTTATTTTAACTAACATTTATTTTAAGATTAAGCTATCTTTCCTGTCAAGCCTTTACTTTCCCCTGGAATTGTCAATGCCAAAGTATGTAAATTTTAGTAGAACGCGCAGAGTATTCAAATTTTTAGCAGAAGCAATTGAGTTTAAATAGAAGGGAAGCGAGATTTTAAGTGTGCTTCTTGAATCACGAGCGTGAAGGTTGCTTGGTAGAAAGTTTAAGAACCGCGCGTTTCGGCCTGTGTGCCTACTTCGGCAGTTAGTTGAATCTTTCAATTTCTCAATCAGAAAGTTTGCTGAATCTGAGCTGTACCTTAGAACGCGGTTAATTTAGTCACGATTATAGAGCCTCGTAGGTAGTGACCTCATTATTTATTCATCCTGTTATTTATTTTTAGTTGTACATTTCTATTTTTGTTACACCGCCGAGTCGGCGTAGTTTGTGAGCGTCAAGTGAACGCAACTGTGAGTTCTAAAGTGAAATAAAAAGGGAGTTAAACCCTTCTTAAACGTCTATGTAATTTCCAGTTCATATCAGTCACTACTACTGTTGCTGAAACGTTGGGGCCTCCCAACATCATATTGGCGCCCGAACAATTTACGAACTGAAATAGCCGAAAACTGGATGGAAGCTCCTGTACAACTCCAACAACAAGAAATGGCCAACCAATTAGAAGGATTTCGATACCTGGTCCAGACGATGAGTGCATCGATCAAGCCAAACGTCAATTTCGACGGAAAAAATTCGGTGGCGATACTTTTAGAAGGCCTAGAAAATCATTTCCAGTTATACCTTGTGCCTGAAAGACAAAAAGTTGCCATTGCCATGTCTGCACTAAGAGGACAGGCCTCACTATGGTGGAAGAATATAGGGAAATTTTTATTAGGGGAATTCGGAGGCTAACATATACCTTTGAAAATTTCAAAATATCATTATTAAAGGCCTTCCCCATAGTGAAAGACCGAGCGAAGCTCGAAGCCGAACTGTATAGCTTTTTTCAACGTAATATAGATTTGACGGACTTCATTCTGCGAAACGTTAAGCTGATAAACATGCTGTATGGGAAGAAACCCGATTCAGAGATTATTAAAATAATCTTACCAAGATTGCTACCTGCTATCCAAGATTACGTCGAAATCCGAAACCCAAGCACCTTGCAGGAACTCTTCGAGTTGGCGGTCAAGTTCCAAAATCGCAGAATAGAGGAGAAAGCTAGAGGGGCATCGTATTCTAAAGGTCTCCGAGGGCAATCCTCAAATCAACAGATCGGAAACACAAATCGCTCTTATGGGGAAAGAGCTATCAAGCCAACTCATCGAAGATCGAAGGTCAAGGCCCAAAAAGGAAATTTGAAAAGAACCGTCCGCGTACCCAGAAGACTGAAGTTGAAAGGAAAGCTTTAAACGAGTAGAAGGGCCTGTAAAAGCGAGGGTCCAGACCCCGGAACTTTCGAAAAAACCCTCAAGAAGATACCTAAATACGGTTGTGGTAAATAACTCACAATTACCGATTATACAAGTCCGGGTTGGCGATGTACCAGTAGAAGCCCTCATCGATACAGGGGCAGAAGGTAATTTTATGAGTGATACATTTTTTAAGAACAATTTTAATAGGTTACGATTATTTAAAAAAAAAAAAACAGAAATTATAGCGGCGCAGGCAAAAACCTGTCAATGCATTGGGAAATTATCATTACAAATACAGGTAAAAGATGAAAGCCTCAAAGTATTAATTTTTGTGGTCAAAAATTTGCAGAGTCCAGTCATTTTAGGCATAGAGGATTTAAAGGCCGCGAAGGCCAAACTGAATTTTCAGGAAAATTCGATTATGCTGGAAATGGATCGGAGGGTGGTGGAGCCAGTGAAACAACCGCAAGTAGACCTTAGCCATTTGAATGACCATGAAAGCCAAGCCATCCAGCAAGTGGTGAGTACTTTTTCGAAAAGTTGTTTTCAGAACGGCCTGGTAATCTGTCAAATTGTTACGCATGATATACAATTAACCTGCCGACAAAACCCTGTAGGACTAAACCTTACCGGTATGATAAACAGAAAGAACAAATTATTGAAGAACACATTCAGGAAATGTGAAGAACCAGATAATAACGCCCATAAATAGTGAGTACGCGAGTCCAGTCGTACTATGTAGGAAAAAGAATCTAAAAGAGCGACTTCCCTCCTTCGGATAAAAGGGCTTGGAGGTTTGCTATCGATTACAGAAAGCTTAATAGTGTTACTAAGTTCCCAGGTTTACCCTTTGCCGGTTATAGAGGAAATTATTAGAAAGATTAAGTCTACGAGATACATGACTACGTTGGAATTAACGTCTGGCTACTATCAAATAGCTATGAGACCCGAAGACATACATAAAACCGCGTTTATCACAAAATCGGGCACTTATGCATTTTTAAGCATGCCCTTTGGGTTATGTGGGGCCCCGTCAACATTCCAGAGAGCTATGGACATTATTCTAAAGCCTGTCCTAGGAAAATCGACTTTAATCTATCTAGATGATATAATTATAAAGAGTAGTACGTTGGAACAACACATTAAAGACTTGGAAGGGGTTTTTAAATTATTAAAAGAGCTCGGTCTTACAATTAACGCATCAAGATGCAAGTTCGCGAACTAAAGAACTTAAATATCTGGGTTATAAAATTTCGCAAAAGGGTATAGAAACTCAGGATTCAAAAAATAAAAGCCATCAAGAATTTCCCACCTCCCAACACCGCCAAGAAACTTTCTTCTTTCCTTGGGTTATGTTCTTATTATCGGTCGTTCATAAAAGATTTTGCGAACATTGTTGAACCGTTGTTAGTAATTAAAAGAAAGAAAAGTAAGTTTACGTGGACAGCAGAAGCAAATACTGCATTTGAAAGGTTAAAAGAAGCACTCATCAATGCCCCTGTTTTGAAATTCCCGGAAGGAGACGAAAACCTGGAAATTGCAGCAGATGCGTCGGACTATGCCGTAGGTGCGGTTCTCATGCAAAATGGCCATTCCTTTGGCATTTTTTAGTAAAACTTTAAACTCTACGCAAAGGAATTATACAGCTACAGAGAGAGAAACATTAGCCGTATTAATGGCTGTACACAAATTTCCAGTTTATTTCGGCAAAGCGCCAGTAACAGTCTTTTCGGATCATGCGGCTGTTGGTAGACTTTACTCGGGGAAAAACCTAACGCCCAGGTTAATAAGATGGGCTTTAAAACTTCAAGAATATAACCTAATAATTAAATATAAACCGAGTAAGGAAAACAATGTTGCTGATGCACTATCTCGAATAAACTGGATGAGGAAGGCAATAAACTCAAATGCGCTGTGTTAACTTCAAAAAATTTAGATTCTAGAGAAACAATTATTGCTGAATTGAAAGCTGATCCTGAATTTGGAAGCATCTATGCGTATTTGAAAGATCCCGAAAGCTTTGAACACACAGATATCGATGCAATAAGAAGTAGAGCAGAAAATTATGAAATAATAGATAATTTATTGTTTTATACGAAAGCAACAAACGAAAATTTCGAATATAAACCAGTTATCCCAGCGTCGTTTCGATTAAGCATTTTGAAGGAATTACACGACGCGAAAACAGCGGGTCATTTAGGGGTCAGAAAGACTTTAAAAAGCGTACGCAAGGCGTTATATTTCACGCAATTATACAAAAAAGTAACTGCGTATGTCAGGTCCTGCAATCAATGTCAGTTAATAAATGATATTAATTACAGCCCGGCCGGGTACTTAAATAGCATTCGCGCTACATTTCCGAATGAAATTTTAGGCATGGTCCTTATCCCCAGAGTGAGTTAAATAAAAATCGTCTTCTTTTAGTAATTGTAGATCATTTTTCAAAATGGACAGAAATTTTTCTACTTAAACGCGCGTCAGCCAAAACAGTCACAGATGCATTCTTACACAGATACATTTTAAAATACGGCGCACCGATAAAAGTAATTAGCGATAACGGTAAACAATTCGCTAGCCAAATTTTTGAAAACATTTGCACTGGACTTGCACTGGCATACGCCATATCAAAATGGTTCCGTATAGACCACAGGCAAACATCGCAGAAAGAGTTAATAAAAATATTGTAAAAATAATTCGAAGTTATGTTAGCATACATCACAAGCGCTGGGATGGCTATATAAATGAGTTAGCTTATGGTTTAAGAACAGCAAATCATGATACGAGGGGAAAAACTCCAGCAGAATTATTTTTAGGGGGGAAGTTAATTACGCCACTAGATAAATTATTCTTTGTTCAACGAAGAGAGGAAGAATTCAAACAAAACGATATACAGAAACTCATTGATCACGCGGTTAAAAGTTCGGATACGGCAAGAAATAGACAGAAACTGTACTATGATCGAAAACGCCGTGAAGCAGATTTTAAAGTTGGGGATAAAGTGTTAAAGCGGAAATTTTCTTTATCAAGTGGCCCAGGCAATTTTACTGGAAAGTTGGCTCCAAAATTTGAAGTCCCCTATGTAATTCAGGAAATCAAGGGAGTCGTATTGTAGCTTAAGAACGAGAGAGGGGAAATCTGTAAAGCAAGTCCCGACCAGGTGAAAAAAATATTATAATCAAAATGATTTTGAAATCCTTAAAAGTTTCTTGCAGGACTCAAGCGCAAAAGAAGTGGAAGGTCCAGAAGTAACGCCCCCGCTCCACCACCCAAGAAGCAGAGAACAGAAGAGGACCCTAGCCCTTCTACAAGTCATTCTAGGGTCCCGAAAAGAAGGAAGGAAAATGGTCAGACTCCAGCATTCAAGAAGTGCAGGAAATCAACGCCGCCGCGTAAAGAATCTTTGATAAATAGGAAAAGACCAGTTACAACGTCCAGCAGTAGAAAATCTGAGTCGAGGAAACCACTTCCAGGGCCATATAGTCAGGAGCAAACAAGGCCGCCGTTCACGAGAAAAAAAAGACAGAAAGAGGAACGAAAAGATTGCCACCAACAGAAGAAATTCAAGCAATATTCCAGACCGGAGGCAGCCAAGACTAGCCGTCCAGGGGCAAAACGGAAAAGACAGGAACCCGAAGACT
The DNA here is from genome assembly GCF_010614865.2 of Stegodyphus dumicola. Lineage (NCBI taxonomy): Eukaryota > Metazoa > Arthropoda > Arachnida > Araneae > Eresidae > Stegodyphus > Stegodyphus dumicola. Next base: position 60,524 of record NW_023313360.1, read on the forward strand.
ACCACCCCAAGAGACCGGCGTACAGAGGGCGAAGAAGAAAAAGTCAAAGTTAAAGTCAAAGAAAAAGTTAAAGTCACCATGGAGGAAACTAGAAGAACTCAAAAGCGGAGATTAACGTCCATGAATTCCATAACTTAGGATCAATTTTACGAGAAGAGGATGTCGGAGTTCCAAGCATCGAAAAGTCAAAGATAAGTTAAAATCTCCTATAATTTTTTTCTTTTGTTCCGAAATGTTATGCGTAAAAACGAAGTTCTATGTTTTGACGGAAGTCAATTTGTCTCGGTTGAAACTTAGTTTTGTTTTACTTTATTTAGCTAAGGCAAAAGCATTATTTTCTTATTATTTTCTTATTATTTCAAGTGTAAAATCTAGCAGCAATCAGTTCCTGTTGGTCGAAAGACTGATTCTGTTATGTTAAGCCAGAATTTGGCCGAAAGTAAAATAACTTCGTATTCTTGTATTAATGAAAAATTTAGTTTCAGTGCCGCCAGCTTGGCGAAGAAAGCGTGAAGTAAAACTTTATTTTTATCTTATTCATTTTATGGTAAATTGCAAAAATCATATGTATTAGAATTTTGTAAATATAGGTAAATACTTGAAAGTTATGTAAAAGTAGAATTTAGTCTAGAAGCATAAAATTTTAGATGCTAAAAGTAAATACTCAAAAGAAACGAATTCTAATTTAAGTATTAAACAGCAGATAAAATCATTCTTTAGAGCGAAAGCCTGCATGTCTAAAGATGAATGAGGGGGAATTAGAATGAATGTGTTTTGTAGGGTTCTCCACCTACACTTGAATTTTAAGAATATTAAACATAGCTCATCGATTATCGCTCGATATTCAGTATGTCGATTAAGGTGTGTCTATTTGGTCGTTGAATTCTAACAAATCATTGTGGATAGGTGAAGTGTTGTAATACAAAAACACGAAAATTCCCGTTTGACACCACACACGGTGGAGATTTCAGGGTAAAGTTAAATTCATGTTTGAATACTTGACTGAATGTGAATTAAGCAGTTAATTAAGGAAAATAAAGGATCGAAAACGAAAACTTTAACCAGTGTTAAGAAAGTATAAATCATAATGTATTTAGAAGATACTGATACTTATTTCTTCCAGATGCTGGAAGGAAGAGAAAAGATTGATTGCTGAAGACCAGGAAAGGTTCCTGTAAGAAGAGATGGTAACTATGTACCTACAGAAATTTATTCTAATTTTTGAGAAAACAGTTTGTTTTATGTAAACGAGGCTCTTCAGTTTTAGTTTAGAATGTGGAAACGTTTTCAAAAGGTCTTTCTAGGACCTGCTTCCAAGTTTACCAAATTCTGGCAGCGGCAAATGTAGGGTTTATATTTTATTTTAACTAACATTTATTTTAAGCTATGTTTCCTGTCAAGCTATCTGTATCACATTTTTAGGGAAGATGTTTTGAGATTATATGTATTTTTGCCTTTCCGCGAAGTGAGAACTTAATTGATTGAATTACAAATATATTTCTAATGAAATTCGAGAAAATAAGTTTTAATGAAGTGGAGCAAAAAATATGTATAATTTAATAGGTCGTGCAAGGAAGTCATGTAGTGTCCACATCAGAATTTTTAGTTATTCCTCAAATGCAATAATAACCAACTTTTCCTCAAAATAAAAAAAAGTTGTTTTTAGTGAATGTTTAAATAAACTATAAGCATTTTCAGTATAAACAAATGTAACATATTAGCAGACAAGGATAACTCAAATGCACTTTCATGCAACTTAAGTTTCCCAGTTTTTTTATAAGTCTACAATGAATACAAATTTCTGTAATGAAACAGTTTTGTAACTTTTCTATTTATTTTTTCTACATAATTGCACTAACCGTTAGTACTTTATTTTCGTCCACTGAGTATTTTAAAAGCGGAGAAAGTTATTTCTTTGACAAAGAAACAAAGTACCAGCGAAAAAGGAAAAAGCTATTTCAGTCTGATAGAACATTGTTGAAGATTTTCCAGCAAGTGTTATATTGCGCGTGTTCTGCTAATGACGACTGACATAAAAATTGGTAAGTACTTGGAATGTACTTTCGAAAGAAAATAAAACTTAAAAGGAGTAGTTTTTCTTTTTAAGTAGATTGAAGGTTTCCTCTTGCAATGTAAGTCTTCTTGATGTTTTGTTTAATAAAATAGATTGATTTTGAATCATCCAGTTTGGTCTATAGTCTGTAAAGGCTTAATCATGATTATTAGAACTTTGGTATTAATAAATATTGGGTAAGTCTATAAATTCGTGCGCTTTTTTTGGTAATTTTTTAAATAATTCAAAAAAACACAATTTAACTTTTAAATCAATTATATATATTTTCCGCCATTATATACAATGTCTCACCATCTTACAGGCAGCTTTTTTATGCCATTGCTATAGAAAGACTCTGGTTTTGATGCAAAAAAAAAAAAAAAAAAAAAAAAATTGAAATGTCATTGTGTACATCCTGTTTAGAATTTAATTTTCTCCCAGTAAAAAAGCGTTGTTCGAGCCGTATGCGGTCTAATGTTATTATGATGAAACAACACTTTCTTGGTATTCACCAATCGTGGGCGTATTTTGATAAATTCTGAGTTTAGACGTCAAAGTTGTTCACTATAAACTTCTGAATTAATTGCTTGATTTGGTTCTAACAGTTCAAAACGTCCTGAAACGGGGATCATCATCAGTGCTGCTTTTTCCGACTTTAAATTTTTAAAACCATTTCTGGGCAGTCCTTTCACTAATAGTGTGTTCACCATGTACACTATTAATTTTTATCGCTGCAAATCTGACAGATTTATCACACGAATATAAAAAATGTAGCACAGCACGTTTGTACTGATTATCTATATTCATCTTCCATGGGTACTAAAATGCATTCGATATTTACGAAAGTTGGTGATGAACTGAATAATATGTTAGTCAAACGATGACAAGTTTCAACAGGTTCAAAATTGCATTGTTTTAGTAAATGCATCATTTTGAATTCCACGCATAATCTTAATGATGACCCTATAATAACAGCAAAAGAAATCTATAAACATACAATTAAATGTCCTCCTTTAAATGCGTTTTAGAAAGGAATAACTGAATCCATAAACAATACCATACATTCACTCTAATTCGGTAACCTTATAAGGATTTCTTTCGCCTTCTTAGCATGTCTTCGTGGTGTAGTGATCAGCACGCTCGCTGCGTATTCGTGAGGTCCGTGGTTTGAGTTATGGCGAAGCCATTGCTCATTTTTCATTTCTTCTGTTCAAAAAAATCCCCATGTCTTTACATTGGCGCTCGAATTAAAAACTGTGATGGATGACGATTCTCCACCACCAGAATTTGGCGATTGGCTCCCCTAATCCACAGTCGCCCTTTGATAGGGGGTATATCAGGTATTTCTCCCGCCTTCGTGGTGTAGTGGTCAGCACGCTCGGCGCGTATTCGAGTCCGTGGCTCGAGTCCGGACGAGGGCATTGCTCATTTTTCAATTCTTCTGTTCAAAAAATTGATTTTAGAGAGAAACTCATAATAGAAAATGTTATTGAAATTAAATAAAGTGTTTATTTTAAATAATTCTCCGGTTTAAAATCTTAACAGAAAAATCTGATGTAAACACCACATGACTTCTTGGAACGGTTTATAAAATTACACACATTTTTGCTGCACTTCATTTAAAATTATTCCTTAGAAGTAGTCTGAATTTACCGATCCATCAAGTCAAGTTGAATATGATATCAAAAACTGCAAATTTTGAAATTAAATATTCCGCTCAACTTTTATCGTGTGGGAGTCAAACTACTTCTAATGTTATTTTTTCACAGCAAGGATTAAATTTTTCCGAATATAAGCATAGGAATGAGGAGACCGCATTAAAAGTTAGATTTCGCTTTTGGTCGAAAATTAAATTTTTTTAAAGTTCCTCATGGCCCAAACGTGTATATTTTCGTCATTTGAAACACTTCTGCATGTCTAAGACGAACGATTGCGAAACTAAAAGCCGGTTAGGACTTTTAAGAGAGATAAAGAGGTGGGTATGCGGTGTGTGTGTTATTTATTTCGTTTTAGATAGCTTAATATTATGACAGCATAATTAGGGAATGCACCAATTCAGTTTTTGATGATGGCTGAGAAGGCAGCTGCATAAGCAACGACTAGAGAAAAAATCACAACTTAGCTTAATGGTCAATATAATTTTTTATTTTTGAAGAGGTATAAAATTACAGAAACTCATTTATTCTCAACTGATAAAACACTAGGGGTTCTAAATGCGCCACACAATTTTTTACATGCCGTTACATTTAGAATAATGGAAGAATAACGTTAAACAAAGAGATGCCCTTTAACATGAAGTTTGGGCGGCAAATGAGTCGAAAACAAGCGTGTGTATTTGGACTGCAGCGGTATTTGTAGTAAATTCTTTCGTTAATTTTTCGTGGTTGAATAAGAACTATACATAGTGATGGGCAACTTCGGTACATTCTTGTATTCGGTACGAGAGTAACGGGTACAGACAAGTACCCGGTACAAAATACCCGTTACTGAAGTAACCGTTACTTTGAAAAGTACCGAAAACCGATTTCAAGTAACGAGTACCCAAGTAACGATTTGGAGTACCGAAGTAACGAAATACCGGAGTAACGGTTTGCTGTACCGGAGTACACTAGTAACGGTTTACTGTACTGGAGTACCCTAGTAACGATTTGGAGTACCAAAGTACCCTAGTAACGATTTGGAGTACCGAAGTGCCCTAGTAACTATTTTGAGTACCGAAATATGCAGCTAACGATTTTGCGCACTGAACGAACTCTGCCACGTCACCACGTGTTTGATTTTATCTGTAGAGTAAGATTTTGAATATCAGAAAACATGTCAACTACGGAAGTGTCTGAGGAGCAGACCATTCATGGACACAAGAAGCGCATATCACCATTTCGCAAATGCAACCAAATACTACTGTCCTCGTACCAAAACCGAAGTGAGCTGAACCCTCATCGATCCTCCAATAACGAATACCGAAATACCGAGAAGAGACACATATTTTCGTTACAAAATAACGAATACCGAAAAAGCACCCGTTTCGGTACAGAAGTAACGAATACCGAAAAGTACCCGTTTCGGTACAGAAGTAACGAATACAGAAAAGTGCCCGTTTCGGTACAGAAGTAACGAATACCGAAAAGTACCCGTTTCCGGTACAGAAGTAACGAATACCGAAAAGTACCGATTTCGGTACTGAAGTAACGGGTACTTGGATGTACCGATTTTCAGTACCCGTTACAACTAAGTACCCGTTAAAAAATACCCGGTTCGGTAGTACCGACTTATCACTAACTGTACACAATGAAAAAGATTGAAATAACATGACGCAGTATTAGTCTTCAGTCATCGGAAAACTTATTGCAGATAAAAAGAAACCAGCCTGAGAGAACAAACAAATTTGGAAGCAAAATTGTCAGAATTAAATAGATGTTGGTTCGGAAAACTGGTTTTAGAACAGGAAGAGGATGTTCTCAAATTATAAAGTGGAATTAAGAAGCTATTGCTTCAGGTGAATTGCTGTATTCAGCGGCTAACTATTCAGAGGTATGTATTTTTTATCTTACATATTCCCAACCTTCAAGGAAAAAAAGTTTGGCGGCAGAAAAGCGTTTTGAGGAAAACGCATTAGAGTGTTAAGAAAGGAAGGGAATTTTATATTATACTTATAGTTTCAGTGAGAAAATAAATAAATGGACTCAAGATAAAATTTAGAACTGTAACAAATTAGTATCATTCTTTATAATAAATTTAGAGTCCAGTTTGGAAGTCCTAGAGGGAATGTAGCTCGAAGATCACAAAAAAAGTTTTAGCAAAAGCTTAAATTTTATAATCAATAGAAAATCAAAATATTCCAATTACTCATCCATGAAATTGTAGTAAACTTATGTACTCATTATGAAGCAAAATCACATGTTATTATAATACAGCAATGTAATAACTCATACACAGAGCTAAGGAAATACCTCTGCGAAAAATGGCAGGTCCTCTACAAGCGAATCAGCGTAACAGCTTGCTGATGGCTGAAGGATACTTAATTGCAAATACACATAAAAACCACCGTTTCTTATAAAAGAAAATGAATTTTAGTATTGTGTGATAAAATCAAAGTTTCAGTGTGCTTTTATGGCCATAAAGATAATTTTACATTACGCAATGGTGAAACTAATAAATGTACAAAAATTAAAATTATAGTTAAAGCGGATAACTTGTATCCTCAAGTTACATCATAGAAATTTAGTAAACAGAATTTTCACATTACCCAACAATAATAATTAAAAAAAAATATTGCAGATAAAAAGAAACCAGCCTGAGAGAACAAATCGAATTCGGAAGCAAAATTGTCATAATTAAATTTAGAAACTTCGTACTGATACTTGTTTAAGGAAGGCCTAATAAAAATTTTAATTACATCCATTAATTATTATACTAAATCACAACAAATTTCAAAAGTTTACAATTAGTTTTAATTTTATTTCATATCATTTGAAATAGTTTTATTGTCATTATGCTTTTTAATATTTTCGTGAGATTTCTATACTAATTTTTTTATATACAACTGGAAGACCCCACATCTTTCTCTAAATACTAACACATCCATTTTATAGGCAAATCCTCTTGAACAAACTGTTGCTCTGCACCAGTGACCAAGGGATTTTAGACAGTTATTTTTGAAAGGCCTCCGTTCTTTATTTAAAGCCAACTAGCATTTTTAACTCCGCAACACACTCTGCTTAATTTTATGTAATTTTTTTTTTTTTTTTTTTTTCTATAAGGGGTCTATTCAAATCATTCTCAAAGTAGATGGAAAATTCTTAGAATTCAAATTTTTAAACAATAATTTCATTGTTAAAATAACTAAAAAAAGCTAATCTGTATACCACACGCTTCCTTGTAAGGAATATTAAGTTATACGCATTTCTCCCTACATTTCATTTTAACTTATTGAATTGAATTAAATCTACTTTGCCGATAGAGCATAAACCAAAATAGAATAAATGCACTTTAAAATTCACTATATTTATTTACCATAGCGACAATTTGGCGCTCGGTTCACTTAACAGCGTTACATGTTATTCATTTAATAACTCAGAATGCAAGAAAAATGATATCAACTGAAGAATTACCTAATCGTTGCCAGAATTAAATACTATAATAAGTCTAAAATGAAATCTAAAATAAATTAAACAAATAAAAAAGAAAGTTTATCGCAGACAATGCAGCGGCGCTTACCTAATGCGCATGCGCGACTCTAAACATTCTTCTCTGTCTGAGACAGAATGGTGAAAATATTTGCTGCAAATACGAAACACTTATTTCCATGAATTTCATAAGAGATGTATTTCTCATTCAATCAATTTCAGTTCTCACTTCGCGGGCAGGCAAAAATACATAAAAACTCAAAATATTTTCATTAAGAATGGAAAGATACAGAAAAATATAAAACGCCAAGTACAGTTAAACCAATTAAATATTTTTTTTACAGTTAAAATTACAGTTTCTATGCATGAAAAAGTAATTCGGCCAGCAGGCAAGAAGGTAGATTTTCCGGTGCACAAAACTAAAAGCTTCCTTTTGATCCCATTCGGCAAAAAGTCACTGAAGGTGCAGAAAGAATTAATTCACGATTTTGCCACGTTTCAAATGTAAACAAAGATGGCTGCTATGGCAAAAAAAAATTAGGTTGAGCCCTACTTAAAAAACTTTTTAATTAAAATCGTAAAAACAACCTTGTATTTAGCGTAAGTATATTGAAACAATCAATTTCGAGGGCAGCTAAAGGTCCCTTCTCATCAGGAGAAAGAAGAAAACTAAAGGGGACTCAGAACACGTGGTCCTTATCAGCACTGCACGTGGTTATAACCGGATTTACACTGGCCGCCTACTTTTACTGAGCCAGGCTATCTGATCAAACATATAACACAAAGGACAAAGAATTAGCGAAGTTAAAAATAGGGAGCGAGGGGCAACTGCACCTTCACGCTCAAAATCTGAACTTCGAATAATGGAAAGCAAGCACTGAACTGATTTTTATACCCTCTGGTAGTACCAAACGCGAGGAGGTAACGCCATCTATCGGCAAAATAGTAACTGAATTAAGATAGTAGAATAATTTTGATTTTGATTAATTTTGACTTTGGGTCTGCAAAAATTATCCAAAAGGCTTCTTCCATAGGTTAATTGGATTTTCTTGAGGTTTTTCATATTCACAAAGATTTAGCATGTTTAGTTAATGATTTTAAGTCCAATCCAGTCCTTCCTAATGCCTTTAAAATTCTACTATCCAGTGTAACTCTGATTAAAAATCCGGTTATAACCACTTGCAGTGCTGAAAAGGACCACTTGTTTCTGTGACTCCTTTCCCCTTTAGTTTTCTTCTTTCTTCTGATGAGGAGGGACCTTTAGCTGCCCTCGAAATCGATTGAATGTTTCAATATACTTACGCTAAATACAAGGTTGTTTTTACGATTTTGATTGTCACATTAGCGTGTTTCTCTTTTAGTCTAACTTTTAAATTGTTGATAATTCTACAACTATTGCAGCAAAATAACTAAAGACATAAAAAACTTAACCGGAACGTAGGGACAATATAACTCAATAATTTTTAAAGCAAACAAATGCATTTATATAATTTTGGTATGGTCGATTGCAACTAAAAAGAGAGGGGCACAACTGCATGTTATAGCAGTTCTATATACGAAATTTCTACGTTCTGAGACTACTCTTTTGAGTTATGCGAGATACAGCGGTCACTTGGATATTTTCGTTGAAATGTGGTACCCGGAAATTTTCGTGATTACAATACTTCTTTTACTTCGTACAAAGATGTAAAAATCAAAATATTTATTCAAATGTGCTTAAACAATAATACAAAAATATATTAATCATACTAATAACCTTTCCTAAATAAAATCTTTACAAATTTTTAAATCTGTTATAGAAAATTTAAATCTTTAGATACCATTATTTTTTTCCATCAACCAGTACTACATCCTTTAACATATATATATATACATATATATATATAGTGATAAAACAACATTATATGTTAAAATTTCAGAATAGAAAATGTTGGATGAACAAGTTATTTGTAATATCATTGCGACTGGGGGAAGAAAAGAAGGAAAATTATTTTCTAGCACCCATTTAAAGGATAATTTTCAATCCTATATCGGTGAAGAACATTCTATTTAATTTATTCTTCTAAGAGTCGAAGAGAGCAAATATGCAGTTCGGTGACCTTGAAAGCACACCTGAGCATATCAGTACATTACTTTCATTCTGTAAACACTACGAGTGATTCATTTTTTAAGCACTGATTAAACACTAAAGCAGAACGATAAAATATACTTTTTTTTTTTCCGTTTTCACTTCTAAATATTAAATGGATAGCCAAATGAATTTCGGATCCGATCCAGCTATGAACCGTCGTAGCAATTCCACATTGCATGCCACTAGACGCTGGAACTTTGAAACATACAGATAAACAGGCGTATGTATTCGAATCTCCTGCATACTTTATCGAAGTCACACTCTGTAATTTTAATGGAAGTTTAAACTTATACACTTTTAGTCATAGCTGAGATGACTTTGTAAGTGACAGTTATAATGGACTGGCAATGGTTGTGTAGATGTTATCTGTCCATGCTTACTATGCAGATGAATTGATGGACTTGCAGACAAACAAGGCCGCATTCGACGTAATTTTATTATTCGATAAATAAATTCTGAAGATACAAACATGACTACGGGTGCAAAAGGCCCGCGCAATGTTGTATACACCGTTCCTTTTTAGAACAATCGAAGAATGGGGTTCAGCGAAGAGAGGTCATTTACCAAGCAAGTTTAGGCGGTAAAAGAACGGCGTAAAAGAGTGCGTAGAAACGAATACGAATATGGTACAATATTGTTGGCCTATTGCGCGAAGCGCAGTTTTACCAGCTCAGTATGATTCAGGCCCTCCGGCGCATAACTTTATTAAGTCCGTGAAAGTAAATCCGTAAAAATGGAAGCTTGAAGATATTTCGAGCAAAGCGCGACTTATTGTCACGGTATGCTAGAGAGTGTGTAGTTGATTGCAACGGCATTTATAGTAGAATGTTTCGTTAGTTTGATTGGCTAAGCCCCCGGTTCTCAACCTTTTGATTAAAGCGTACCATATAAACACAAATTGAAAATCTTTAGAACCACGACTACATTTTACAAAGATTATTTTTCAATTTCTGAATAGAAATATTTTAAAAAAATTCTGAAAGCTTTCAGATTTCATATTACGCCTGAAGGGGCGTTTTTTAACGTTTTGTGTGTCGCCTTTATTTATTAAATATAATGTTCTTCGCCCTAACATAAAATTCAATTCAACAGACTCAAAGAACCTACGCAAAAAAAAAAAAAAAAAAAAAAAAAAAAAAAATTTATTCTTATTGAAAATGGAGCAATATAAGCCCGGAAATGGCGACATCAAGTGCTGACATGCTAATAAATCGATAAACGCTAAGAGAATTAATGAGATACTATTATATTTTAGCAAATTATTTTTATTTCCTATTAAATAGAGCATCTATTTCTATCACTCCTCTTAAAAACATCATTTACGGCAAATTTTATTATGTTTACGACTAAGAAAATATTTACGAAGCGTTACAACATGGAAGAATCACAAAAACTGCCATGCAGACAGATCGTTCGCCTCTTGTTAAAGTCTGTAAGCGGCTATTGAACTTGAACAAAGCTCAAATCGCAAAGATTTATGAGTTTAGAGAAGAAACTCAATCAGGATGTTGTGGTTTTAATTTTTGAATTTAATTGTTAAAAATACCTTGCTTCTTTGCGTACCACCTATTTTTCTCTTGCGTAAAACCGGTTGAGAACCCCTGGGCTAAGCTAGTATATGCAGTGTAGAAAGTCAAAATAATATGACGCAGTATTAGTTATCCAATATGACGTAGTTTCGAAAAACTTATTACAATTTTTAGAACAGAAGGGGGGAAGCGCTGAAACTAAAAAGAATTGAAGGGCTAATGGAAATTTAAAGCACAATTCCAAGTTAATATTTTTTATCCTAGACTGTTTCCTGTCGATTTCAATACATATAGTACTGTGGATTTCTTTTTAGAGTTATACAAGGTAAATACATACATATATACACTCTTAGACAAAAAAAAAAAAAAAAAAAAAAAAAAACCGGGGTGCACCACGACGCACTGAGCAGATATAAAGCAAATTGGACACAAATTGATATGCATACAGGTTTCGACGAAAAATACAAAATTTTACATTTTGGCTGCCAATGAATGAACGGTTGTCGCTACAGCGCATCTGATATGCGCAACTGGCAGGATATTTATGGCGAGAAATTACGATTCCAAGTCATAAATTCTTCACGAGTTTCATTCCGTGCGCTCTGATAGGCAGTAACTATGCCTCGCATACAGGTGCGCGCGAACGATATGCGCAAATGTCAGAATTTGAGAGAGGTCATGTAGTTGGACTCAAAGAAGTTGCTTGCTCTTATCGGCGAATAACTCGACATTTGAGCAGCAGCGATGCCACTATTAGACGATGCTGGCAGGAATGGGTAAACCATGGCCGCACACAGCGTCAAGAAGGAAGGGGTACGCCTAGAGAAACGACAGAACGTGAAAAACGAGGAATCGTAAGAGCGGCACTCACAGCCCTACATGCATCATTATCATCGATTGTACGTGCAACTAGTGCTTCAGTGACCGCAAGGGCCATTCATAGACGGCTTACAGAAAGGGAGCTGAGGACACGGCGCCCCTTCAGCCCACTACCATTGACCACTGTACAACGTCAAGCCCGTTTACAGTGGTGTCGGACTCATTCGCACTGGAATGCCACTGACTGGAGAAGAATAGTCTTTGGTGATGAGTCCCGCTTTGAACTGAGCCCCGATGACCAGCGAAGGCGAGTCTGGAGACGCCCCGGACAGCGGTGTGATACCAACCTGACTGTCTTCAGACAGACAGGCCGACAACTAGGAGTGATGGTCTGGGGTGCCATTTCATTTCATAGTAGGATCTCTTTGGTTGTCATCCGTCGCAACCTTACATCACAGCGTTACGTTGACGAAGTTCTAAGGCCCGTTGTGTTGCCCTTCATGTCACGCCACCCTGGGCTTACATTTCAGCAAGATAATGCCCGCCCCCACACTGCACATGTTTCTATTGCTTGCCGAACATTACCTTGGCCAGCAAGACCGCCAGATCTCTCTCCTATTGAGCACGTTTGGAGCATTATGGGCAGGGCCTTCCAAACAGCACGGGATGTATACGATCTAACCCGCTAGTTGGACAGAATTTAGCAAAATATCCCTCACGAGGACATCCGCAACCTCTATCAATTGATGCCAAGCCGAATGACTGCTTGCATAAAAGGCAGAGGTGGACAAACGCGTTACTGGCTTTTTCACTTTGTAAAGCTCTATCACTTTAATAAATCATCCAATTTTTCTCAAACTATAATCACTTGTTTTTTTCTGTACATTTACATCACTTCTACCTATTTTCGTCCCATTCGGATAACTCCTTCTTGGTGCGTCTTTTTTTTTTGTCTAAGAGTGTATGTACACACGTCAGGAAAAAAATCACATGTGAGTGCATTTTAAATCTATTTTACAATCCGTTTTGGGCAAAACGAGGTCTTTGTTCTGTCCATACATACAGATAACACGCAAAAAAAAATCATCCAAATCGATTCGGGAACTGTCAAAATGGATATCTGCGGATGTCAAAATGGATACGCGAAATGTTTCGCGATTATAGTATTTTACCTCAAGAATGTAAAATTCTAACTTCGTTTATTACAGGATGTTAAATTTTAAAAATCCACTTCACTATTTACAAGACACGAGAAAATCTTAAAATGACGGAAGGTTACAGTCTCTAACTTAACAAATAATTTCTTTAATTTAGCTTTTATTAAACAGAAATGGATATGGAAACGCTTAGATTTAACAATTAATGCCAAGAGAAATACTTTATATACGCCCCTTTTTAAAGGGCGACTGGGGATACGGGAACTCAATCGCCAAATCCTGATGTTTAAGAATCCTCATAAACCACATTTTTTGGTCCGGGAGTCGCTGTAGAGTCATTACGATTTTTTGGAAGCAGGAGACATGAAAAATGAGAAAAGCCCTCGTCGGGAACCGAACCACGGACCTCTCGAAAACCCCGAGTGTGCTGACCATTACACCACGAATGCATGCTAAGAAAGCCGGACAAATACCTTATAAGATCACAATAACTTTGGCATGATCGCGTTTGGCCTCTTTCATATATTTGAATTAATTCTTTTAATAGCAAAAAATTAATATATGAAATTTGTAAGCAGATTTATGTAATTCGAACATTTCTGACGCGATTAAAAAAGACGTCTTATTGTATAACAATAAGACTTATAAAAACTGATGGGGAATTTAGAAGCATTAATTAAAAGTTGGGAATGCATATGAAACAACTGTAAGAATATGATACGTTTAAAAATAATAATGTCCTAATTGCATACCTAAACAAAAATACAGAGGCCAAAAGTACGAGTATAATTTTATTCCTAACTTACAGCTTAAATTGCATGGATGTAGTTGTAAATCTTTTAATTGAAAAGGAAGTTCACTGGAACCGACCCTTGCGTGACGTTTAGGTTTACAATAAATGATCTGGGTGAGAGTGTTAAAACTGTATACGTACTTATGAATAATGAGATTTTAATTCGAAGGAAGCCCACTGATTGCGTGTAGAAATAGAAAATATAAATAATAAGTTTGAAGGTGTTAGGAGAGCGCTTTTATCTCTCTTACGGCTATTATTCGCAAAATAAATTTCGTTTGTTTTAAACAGATAATTACACATTATAGTAATCTCTGGATGAAAATCAATGAAATAGAAAATAGTAAGTAGTCAAAAGTCTTCCTCCAATGGCTTTATACTGATAAAAGGAAAGTCACCAGAACTAATTACATTAAAGGAATTTACAATTAAATACAAAATATACAAATATTCAAAGCTAACGAAACTTTCTGGCTTCTCCTCCATGGGCAGTTAATTATATACATGCACACATATATATATTATATATATATGTGTGTGTGTGTGTGTGATGTACCAGCTTTTGTCCGGAATAAATAGATTGGTGAACAATCATAGTCGTAGTTGTAGCTCAAAGTATCAGACGATAAGTTTTAGAAACAGGATCCATTTATTATTATTCAGGAAAAATAGCAGTTACAAAAAACCAGATCTCCAGAGTAAATAAAAAGAACTACTAATAACTTTTTGCATGGAGTTTACTGTATCATTACATTAAAGAAAACACCCCGATATTCCTTTGCGAGTCCTTTAATAGCCTCTGGAAAGGCGGAGCTTCCAAGAAATGACGTCAGCCTTTCCAGTTCGCTTTAAATATCTCCAGAACATTCTATAACTGTACGTGTAAAAAAGACGGGAAAAACAACTTGACTACGGGGCTGTGGATTTAATTCCACGTACTTTCAAATAAGAGACTGTCGCCATTAAAAATGAAAAGAACATACAGTTAGAATTTTAAGTGTGTTTTTGACTATGGAGTTTTATTATTACAATATATATATATATATATATATATATACTGTATAAAACTGTAAACACGCGAAAAAATCCGTTAAAATTAATGTTGGAAGACATGCGAATGCACGAAAAAATATCTGACCGTTGTGAGATGTGAAAAGCTAATACACATAAAAATAGATTGACGGAAAAAAATATATATATATATATAATTTATTTCCTAAACAATATTGATTAATTTATTATATTATCTTATATTATCTCCTAAGTTTAATTAAAGTAGAATTATTTTAAAAGAGTGAATCCATACTGGTAAGTTATATTTTGAAAGATGTTTTGAAGTAACTTGAAAGTAAATGTTAATGATGTTTTAACGGGGACTGGAATTAAATTATCATGAAGAACAAAATTTCAATTGTAAAAGGAAAAATTAAATTAAAAGCATGTAATCATTGTCACTGATCGGAAATTAGTTGACTCTTCAAGGGGAACAACCAACTCCCGTTCAATGAATAATAATTAATAAATAAATACGTAAATACGAAGGCGTTTCTTCTTTACTCGAGTAATAACGTCAAGCTACAATCGGCAGTTCTAGTCAGGCCAAATATTTCCGTGAATAGAAGGGATTATGAACCAATGCTGATACTAAAAGAACTTATTCTTATGAAGCATTTTAGCTAATTCAATTTTGAGTGAAAAGCAATTTCTGTAGAGAAATCCGAAAAAACTCGAGTAACCGTCCCCGACACCCTCGTATTTATGCATTTGAGTTCTATATTATTTGTAAAAATTAAACATTGTAAATTGTCATTATGAAATAGAATTCAAAGTATAAAGTTGAAATAAACATAGAAGATTACAAAATAAGATACATAATGCAAACTTTGTAAAAACAAATAAAAACTAATATAAAAATAATATAGAAATAAAAAAAAATAAAAAATTTAGGAAATAAATTATTATTAACTTACTTTGCAGCAATTGCGCAACCAGTAGTAACTTGTTTTCGCACTAAATGAATTAGCTTCAATTGTCTGTTTTGGCGAAACGCTTGATGGTGTTAGCTTAGTTCGACATTCAACTATTTTTCCCTCGAAAAGCCTGGTTGGAAGTCCAATTGGGCTAATTTACCATTTTCCGCTTTGTAATATTTATAATTTTTGTAATTTTTGCAATTTATGTTTTAATTATAACTTTTGCAATTTATGTTTTAATTATAATTTTTGCAATTTATGTTTTAATTATTATATTTAAATTTTGTTTTAACTTGTTCTGTCGATCTGTATTAAATTTTCACATATCACAACGATCAGATTAGTTTCTTTGTGCATTCACATGTTTTCCAACATTGATTTTAACAGTTTTATTACGCATGTACGCTGTTTTTTCACTTTTCCATGTTAAAAATTTTTAAAAATTACTTCTATTAATATTTTAAAAATACTGCGTTGAACAATTTCTTGGAGCCACAGCTCCTGGTAACTTTTTAGCAAGTTCACTACAATATTTCTTACTATTATTTTATATATATATATATATATATTGGGAGGTTTAGGGATTTTACTAGTTTTAAATTTCATTTCTTTGAGGTTTTGGTTCTAAATTTTTTACTATTTTGTCTATAATATAAATACAAGACTTTTGTTCAAATATACCTAGAGCTTGAAAGATAGGAAACACATTAAAAAAATAAAAGACAAGGTGCGGTATCAAAAGAAAGACGGAAAATTGATATTTACGTCTGTTTCAAATACCTGAAATACAAAATGAGGTTATAGGCATAAAAAGGAATTATATAGCTGTACCACTGCTATATCTATTTCCACAAGATGGGGCATATTCAGTGTTCTGCAGTCGTTTAGCTATAATCGTGAGTGCATTAGATGCATCATTTCCATGTACAGGTAAAACTATAATTTTAAATTTATTGTTCTAGATGCAATAAAAAATAGAGTTTTCATTCTACTAGTTTAGTTTATTTTAAGTGTAACAAACGCTATTTTTTTCTCTGCTTTTCTTCAAATTACATTTTGCAGTACATACGAATAATTTAATTAGTCGGAGAAATAATACAGGGCTAAGATTTGCCAATAACTAAATAAATTCGACTGAAACATTACAAAATCGATAAGCAAACCAGTCACGGGTCATCAAAACGACTGCATTTAATTTTATTAATATTATTTTCTGTGCCGCGAAATATCGATTACATTTCCTGTTTCTTAACATGAAGTTGTTGGAAACCATTCGAGCTTTAATAATTTCTTCAAAGACAAAACATGAGACATTGCCTGTCCTCGCCAAATTGATCTGATCTCCCAGTACACGAGAAATTGTATAAATTTCAAGTGACTTAATCCTACATAAGAACGATTTTAGTACTTTTCTGTTTAACACACAACTAGAAAGTTATATTTTTTAAATATTGCTATCAGTGCTCAAACTTTGTTTATCAATGAGGATAAATTGTTGCTTAGGATAATTTTTCCAATAAAACTACCAACCAATATTTCTTTTGCTTTACTATAAATTTATGAAAATTTAAACCATATGTGATAGAGATAAATAACTGACAATGTTTGATGAGTCAAAGTGAAGCAAATATTTTCCAACGAGAATTAAACTCTTATGTTGAATGCATGCCCAATTGAAATTAGGCGCTTTATTACTCTTTTCACTAAAGAGGCATGCTTAACTTCATAAACAAGTTCTAAACATAACTGAGTCACATGAAGGCAGAAGAAAGTTGCTATCGATGGGCCACTTTTACAAAATGATCCTTAAAATCGTCAAATTTAAGACACAATAACACGCCGATTAAATACTAATTTAGAAGTCAAACAACAAAAATCAGCGTTATATTTACAAAATTTTCACAGGACTAGTTTCGATGGTTTTACCGAACCACCATCTTCAGCTGCAAAACCGCAATGAACAATATAGGAAATAATGATTAGATAAGATAAGAAAGGCTTTCTTGTCTTGTCTAATCATTATTTCCTATCTTGTTCATTTGCGGTTTTGCAGCTGAAGATGGTGGTTCGGTAAAACCATCGAAACCTTTAAGGCTTTCTTATCTTATCTAATCATTATTTCCTATCTTGTTCATCCTGTGAAAATTTTGTAAATATAGCGCTGATTTTTGTTGTTTGACTTCTGAATTAGTATCGTCAAATTTGTCAATTTTACAGATTTTTACATGTTAAGATGACTATTGCATTCCATACTACACATATCTAGGAATAGACGTTATAATAATGAAATGTTCAATAAATATTTAAAAAAAATTAAATAGGTGCCACTGGCCCAATGAAAGAAACTGTCGCCTTCGTTGAACCGGGGAGTTTCTATAAATGTAGAATAATTTTAAATTAAGAATAATTCTAGCCATTTTCGTTTTAATATAGCATTATCATAATACAAGTCAATTAAATGTTTATCATTATTTTGAACATGATTCGTAAATATAAAATGCTCGTTAGAAACCAACACAGACCACTGAAAATACATTGAAACGCATTGATAGTTTCGCCTTATTTACAAGGAATCAGGAGTTGGATTTTAGTTTAGTCTTTATAATCATAAAATAGGCCTAAATAGAGAATCTACGAAATAACATTGAATTTCGTTTATTACAAACAATTTAATAAAAATGAGAATTTGATGGTAATTTGTAATTAGTCTTGTATAAAGAGAACAATTACCATAGCTTAAAAATTTTCAAATAATAGTAGAAACTAATTGTTAAGCTTACTATTAATATTAGGCTATAAATCTTGCACAAATTACTGCATCAATCATTCGTTCTTGATGAGTGCAGTTCCATTTTTTGCAATGGTACATGTTGTTTCTTTTTATGACACCAGCACACATCTCAGAAGCGGTTCTGATTCTGTTCCACTGGCGGTTGCAACAGATTTTCTCCCTGGAGGCTGCATGTGACGTGACAGTCTTCTAGTAGCAGTTAGACTTATGTTGTTACTTCTACAACAGTAATATCATTTGTCTCAAACTGCACTGCTGCAACAAAAACTAAAGTCTTGAAATACTACATCTCTGTTGACTAGTCAAACTCCACTTTTAGCAAAACCATTCATTGTCATCCCTAGTGTTGCTGCTTATCCACATGCTTTCCCAAACAACCTTGCTGCATAGAACTGGGTGACAATTTCAACTTTTCCTTCTCTTTGTCTCTGTCGTAGAAATTTGTTCTGCAATGTTTCTCATCCTATTTATTGTACATATACAATTGTAAAACTACAAATAGGTATAAATTAAGCAAGAAGTAAAGAAAATCACTACGATAATTTCAATAAAATGTATATTTTACACACAAACGGAAACTCCGGTTTATATTAAAATTATGTTAATAGTTTATGATTACTTTTATAACAAAGCAAATGATATCATTATCTAATTATAGATTTAATTACTACTGATAGCTTTTGAATAAATCAGATGCAGTAACATTTTTATTCAACTTGAAAAGGTTACAAAATATTAGCCTCAATATGGTTTCCACCAGCCCATTCATAGCAACGCAGACTAGCTCATTGAAGGAACTAGCAATCGGTATGTGATACGTCCGTGATTTCGGTTGTAACAAAGTAAACAACCAGTGTTAATATAGCCAAATAATGCTGATTTCACACAGTTTTAAGTGTTATCAGAAGCAACTAAAACACAATTAACGTCTTACTGATAACTATATTTTCTTTACATTGATGAATTTGAAGGAAAAGTACTAAAATCTGACTTTCTTGTAAAGGAATCTTGTTTGAGAGTGGATCTTCTCCCAATCACAATAGCGATTTTCAATCTTCATGCAATATGCTAAACAGTCAAAAGGTAGGTCCTATTGTCAATAAGTAGAAAATAATGAAGTCGGCTCAACGAAGGAGACGATCCATCGATAGCATAGCCTAATATAACATACATTATTTTCATATAACGAAATGCTTATTGAGGGCGCAGTTATGCATAAGGATTAAATTTAACCGACGAAAGAACCTTCTTATATTTTCCAATAGCCTTATAATACCTGTTCTATAATACGAGACGTTAGTAATTCTATCTTTCTATTATATTTTATATTAGGTGCATTAATTTATGGTGTAAAATTTATAATGAATGATAACATCCTTATACTTTTAACAAATTCAATGTTTGATTGGTTAGGTTACTTGAGTATGGCTAAGCAAATGAAGCTTAGTCCCTAATGGGAATTAGGTCCTTGTGGAGGATATTTTAAGGAAAACTTATTTGTATTCATATTATTCATAGGGAAACCAGGAAAAACCAACCATGTATATAGTAGTCAGTTCACTATGGCTCGAACCCGCAACAATGATTGATTGACTGGGAATATACGGTGTCCATTTTAGCTTAGGTAATTTGTGTGTAGATCTAGAAAGATGGTCTTATATCTTTATTAAGCTACCTGCCGTATCGATGTGCCCAGGTTCGAATCCCGGAAAAGGCATGGATGTAAGTCGTCGGTCTCTTCATGGGAGGCAAACGGTGGTCCACCTACTAGATGCCTCCATAATAAAGGACCACCCCATATGACCTCAGTAGTTGCCAAAGCCTATAAACGGCTAGAGCCTACCATTGGAAAAAAAGTATCTTTATTAAAAATATATATAAAATTTCTTCTGGCGTATATATAACAGATTACCTAGCTATGACTCCGCATTTTATTTATACCATGCTAATAAATAGTTAAGTATCCATTTGTAAGATTAGTTCTGACATTAAAACGTTTGCCTTTTGTTATTCTTTTTTCATCGTAGTTCCACTCCTCGAAATGAATTCCAGCATTTTGCATTATTTTATAATGTATCAAACACTGTGGTGAGCCTTAGCATTATGTTCTCTTTTTCATTGTTTTGGAACTAAACATTTGATTCTCAGTTATGAATGCCCGTATTTGGATTACAGTTTGCGAAAATCCCATTATTTTTAAAAATATATTAAAGAACAACTCCAATAACGTTTGTTGTATTTCATATTGATGTAGACATACAATTCTGGAAAACACAGGGCTGTTATACAAAAATTGAAAAATATAAATTTTTGTTCTTTAGTTTAAATTTATTATTTTTACAATTCTTTCTATGAGAATTGAAAATAAGAACTTATGCTTAAATGAAGCTTAGTAAATAATTATTATAAACGCTTTCCGATGTTATTCAAAACATTTTAGATTGATACAACATTGTTGATCTTTCTTAAATTTCACAAAAACCTGTATACGTTGCATTAAAGCTTACTTAAACGACGGTGAAATTCTATCTTTCCAATACTTTTTGTACCTGCAGTTCATCCAGTATGTTACAAAAAGCTGGTCGGAATGATCTTGAATCGGCACCGCACATAAAATCCTCTGCAAGAACATATATTATTTACCTCTTCCTGAATGGAATACTAGTTTCGGAATTGTAATGGGACTGCTACAAGTGTATAGTTAGATAGTCAACTTTTACTTCATACTCTTTTATGAAGTTTTTATCAAGGTTTTTAGCTCATTTAGTTTGTGTAAATTATGTTTTAGAATTTTTTCCTTCACAATGTAATAATTTCGTTAAAAAAGAGTTCCATTCCGAGGAGGCGGAAAGGGAGAGAGACAACGTTCAAGAATAACTTTAAGTGCTGAATTCCTATGCAATATATAACCAAAAATATTATTCTCATATCTTAAACATAAATTGTGATCGTTGGCTTCACTGATTGCTTGAAGGCCACGTAGTTCATAGTATGGCCACGCATAATACGCTAACTAATTAACGACCATTTTACATTCATTCAGTTTTCCTTCTTGTGGTATTATTCATGATATGCTTCTTTAAAAACGGAAGTAAAACCGAGTGCATGCTAGTAAGACAAAATTGTAATCATAAATTATAAAGGTATGCTACTCTAAAGTATTTTAGAATTTGCGTGACTGCTTTTTTTTTCTCTCGGTTTTTTTTCTTTCCTTCATATCACATAAATTTAGTCTTGTAAAATTAATTTCAGAATGCTTCCGAAAAATTTAAGTTAAACTGCAGTGTATAGAATTTTTAACAATACGTATAAGAAAACTTTATGCTTCACGAATGAACAAGCAGAAGAATGGTAGTCAGGATTTTAATGCAAATACAGTTAAGTGTATTCAGTCAATTTTCTTGAAGTCAAAATTATATGCGAATTTTTAATTAGTAACTAACAGATATTTTAAAATTTATTTTGACATTTGTATATCAGAATATTAAAAAAAACGGTAACGGCAACATAAAATTATGTAAAAATTACAGTTCTTGTCAAAATGCTTTATTTCTAAAATCCGTGTTAAACGTGGTTCAAAAATGGTTCATTCGTAAGACCGCAGTTCTCTGATAATTCGACCCGAGTTCAAATCCTGACAAACAGGATAGCCACAGAGAACGTTTCTCAATTTCTCCCTGCTGTAATATAAATACGAAGCAGTTTTGCTAAGAAAGTCTTTCCGAAGGCACCGTTCCTCTTAGGCAAATGACTTCATTGTGCATTGCCTCAACTTGGATAAACTAATGCATGTTAAAAATTTATACATTTAAGGCTTTGAGAACTTTGCACAGTAAATTTGCGATGAGAAAAAAAAATTAAACTGTAGAGTGGCGCTGATTTTCGCAGAAAAATTTCATGAGTCAGTCATGGTATCAGTTAGTGGCATGGAAATACATATAGAATTTTCTTTCGAATCTAATTTTATCAGATTTGAAATTTGAAATTCTGATTCTTCTCATCCAGTATTTGCAGTCTTTGTATTAGAACATGCAATACAATCTTAAAATCAATCAAATGTCTTAAAAATCAATGAGTTATTCGAACAAATTAGTTGGCAATTTCGTAGGTAAATACTACATCTAGAGTTCAGTTGAATCATAACCTTTATACGTACAACTTATCGTAATTTATGTTTCCTTAGTTGTGTACTGGCAACTAATTTATCATCTTTGCATAGTTAATTGGAATAGATGTCAAATAAAAGCATTAAACACATGTGTCCTCAAAACTAATCAGTTGGGATTACACGTTCAGCATTTAATATGGATTATATACTTCATCGATACTTCGGATGATTCAATACTCAATGGACTGCGTGCGAACCTACTCGATCGAACTAGTAATTAGGATGGCGTTTAAGACCCTTTATCCATTGGGTTTCATCAATTCCAAGCTTATACCAAGATTCAATTTGAAAGCATTGGGAATTATTGTAAGAGTTATAAATCCAAGTTTGCTGATGAAGGTACTTCAAAGTAGAACTTGCATATAAAAACAAACTAGCTGTCCTCTAAGCCAACATTAATTTTGAAAGATGAAATTACAATAAGTTCGAAGATGAAGTAAATTAAAGTTTATTAGTATATTTGCAAAATTTATTGGCATTAATACGGTAACAGATGCATGCATAAACTTCATGTTATGATTAATAATATAATGCTTGGATTTAGACACAAGTAGCCCTATAATAAATCTTATAAATTATTACCTAAATTTCAACGCATTTGTTAAAGGACGCTGAAAGGCGAAATTCTCAAAGGATATGGTATTCTTACATCAGTCTCTAAAAAAACTTGAAAAAAATACTGAACAATAAAAAAATAAATATTATCATTGAGGTAATTGCGGAGGTAAATTATATGGCTATTGCTTTCAAAAACAAAACATTAAGAAAGTGGTTCATGAAAATTAAACAGATTTGAGAAACAAAAGACTGCAATGGAATAGATTGAATACACTTTTGAATACTTTACCTTTGTAATTGAATGCTCACTTGAAATTTGGCGAGTTTTAAGGGCGTAATAACATTTCTGAGTCTGTCAGAACTGCAGTTCTGACATTTCTGTGTCTGTATTATTTATTTTTTTTATTGTTCAGTAATTTTTTTCAAGTTTAGTACACAACTACATGAGACACAAGCCATATACGAAATTCGCTGGCCATATCGTTTATATTTTGTGAAGACGATAATTTTGCAATATGTCGAGACACGAACCTGAACGTCTCGAATAGTAGAAAGGTAGAAATATCCCTTGAAGGTAGAATTATCCCTGAACGTCAGTTGTCCATACAGGCTACTTCATGCTCATTAAACAACACATAAAATTAAAAAAAGCTGTGATAAAATATATTTCCCACTTCTTACATAGTAAAATCAAGAAAACATGTGATAAAAACTAAAAACTATAAAAAATGAAAACTGAAATTGGCATCCTAAAGGAAAGGAACTGGTTACATGTGAACATTTCAGTTTTTCTAAAGAAGATTAGTAATCAGAAGGAAGATTACTAATTGCGAGAATTTCTAAGTTTGCCCTTCATAAAGTCGAATTTGAGGTTATGTGTCATAGTTATTATGGAATGCGGAAATGAAATAAGAGCAGTATGATTCATTGTTAAGTCTCAGGAATTTTCTTTTTCTATCAAAAGCAATTTGCAACCAAAACAATCGAATGATCATTCTCAGCCGCTTTAAACAACTTACAGATCTTTCTTAGCTTCCTATCCTTAACCTGAAATTTAAACGCTAAAAGGTATGTTTGCTTTTTCTATCAACATAAGAACGGAAATTATTTTCCAATTTCCTTTAGTTGATAAAATTCAAAAAGTCATAGAGGTCTTTTGTGAAGGCGGAACGACATGACGTAGATATCTATCAAGAAGGAATAAGAAGAATGACTAAATATTGCATAAAAACGCCTATTGTAGTTTCTACATCTCTAACATTTATCTGCAAACAAATTCCAGATTTGATTTGGAAGGGAAAAAAACCTAACACGTTTTTCAAAGTTTTAATCATGAAAATCTTCTTCATCGTCAAGTCTTTACTGCACGATCACGTCACTATTCTTGAAAATTTCATTTAAGATTTTCTAAACCTAATGCGTTGAAGTTATTTACATATCTGATACGAACTCTATCTACTTAGTAAAATACTTTTTCTAAAATTAAACTATTGAATAGTTTTATAGCTTTAACGTTAAATGCGTCTGTACATAAGGTTGTTCCAAATTTCTGGTTCATTAGTGAGAAAGCAACGTCATGTCAAGTTACTTTACTTTCCATCTAATTTATTATATTGATGACTTGGTAAGTGCTACTATTGTATTGTACGAAAATTAAGATCTTCTACATCAGTGGTTCCGGAAGGGGTCGGTATGGAAGCATTTGGGGGTCGATGTAATTTAAAAGGAGGTCTATGATAAACAAGGTATCGACGGGGGTCGATGGCCGAAGATGCACCGGCAACTGATCGTCACAATCAAGATTTCATTGATAATAAAAAATGCATTAATATAATTAATAAATATTGTTTAGTGACATAAAGATTTTCGCTCAAATATATCAAGTCTTATTCAAGGCACCTGGGTAATCTCTCTTTGGGTATTTAAAAGTCATCCCATAAAAATGACTCAAAGTTCTTACCAGACGAAAATTATTGAATTCCCTACTTCTTACCTAGTAGAAGCAGTCTTAAGCAAATAGCTTAAAACGGATGGTTAAAACAACGCTAGATATTTCTGAAGGAGGTATTACACGAATTATGTTATGTCAAATATTCAAAAAATTGCATCAGTATATCAATCACAGCCCTCACATTAATTAAAATCTAGCTTTTGTATTTTTAGAATCTGTTTTTTTTTGTTTGTTTGAAAACTTGTTTATATTTCTTTAATTAAAAATAATGATAATACAAAAAAATAATAAGGCATATATCTAATAAACCCTTTTTTTTTCTATACGTTTGATTAAACGTTGATATTGTTTCTCCAATTGTTATCTTTAAGTTATTTATGCCCAGTTACTTATATTATGATTATGTTATATGCTAGAAATTAAAGAAAAAATGCAAGGTGGTCAATATCGAAAACTATTATTTTAAAAGGGGAAGAACCAAGAAAATATTTGGAAATTCCTATTTTATACAATCCAACAAACAGCCATTTTCCAGCGTGAGGAAATTTAACATATCGCGATATTTTAATGTAGATTTCAAAGAAACAAATTGGAAAAAGTCAAATGTATTTAAACATTAATATGTCCGAGAATAAAGCAGATTTGCATTCTCTGTCGGTTTCATTGCTTACAGTAAATATAAATTGTATTTAACACTTTAGAGTTCCAAATAAGTTTCAAAATGCAAATAAAATGTATAGCGCACATTTTGCTCAAACTCATAAAGTTAGCTCCTTTGATAACAAAATTCTGTGTCTAACGAACTTTTGTAAATTGTTCTTAATTATTCTGTTATTTAACCATCTGCTAAGAATATCATGTTTTCTTAAACAAAGACATTTCCAATTTTTTTTTTTAATCGAAGACACATTTTTCATTCTCATTTTGTTATTTTCCTTTCTTTCCTTCTTCTTCTATCCTACTGCGAACAGTTCGTTTTATAATCATTTGAAATCCGTATTTAATCCGCTTGTCTTAGAAACAAGGTATTCAAAATTGCACTCCCAGTTAATTGCCTTTAGACACTGGCAATGGATTTCTTTTAAGTGCTCTAAAAGATTAAAAATTCACATGACCTGAACGTAATTTAATCCGCCAGAAGAACTTCATTAACAATTTAGGCAATTGTGCGAGGAGGGTATAAACAAAATTAAATTAGTGAACTGAAACCAAATAATATGTAAAGCAGATAATGTACGGAAATGTTTTTGGAAAGTAAGTTAGCCATTTCAACAGATGGGACTATGAATTAATTCAGAATAATAATAGGACTAGAGTGATGTACATAAGGTTGAAACAGTTAAAAAGCAAAAATAAATTTTAAATCAATGAACTTAAATTTCAAAAATGCATTATATTGGTTAACTTTTTATTCTTTTAATCACTAAGACGTGATGAAGGAAAAAACGAATTACTTTATAGAACATACTTAAACGAATTCATTGATTTAATAAAATGTTTCAAATCCATTCATTTTATTTTATATATGCAGAAACGGAGAAATACTTCAGCTGGTAATGAAAATGGTATTATTTTCCTGTTAAAGGAAAGCACAGTGTAATAATTAATAAAATGCTTAACATAAAGAATGACAATACGCCATTCCGAAGACAACTCTTTTATTAGGAATAAAAGTAATTAAATGGTCAAGAAACTAGTTCGATTATTCAATAACCAGATTTCGCATGTTCCCAGATGGGGTGAGGCTGACACCTGTTCTGTACAAACGTAAAGTATATAATATATCAGGATCTTCTTAAAATTAGAAATTACGTAATCATCTTAATTAAACATCTTAGTGTAAAGATTTGTTGAAGATCATTGGGTCGATTAAAGCTGTCCGGAGATCGATAACATTTCTAGATTTCCAATAAACCTGCTGACATAGATAATACGTTATGTAAGTTATTTCCGTAAAATTATGTAATGACGACATCACCGATTAAAAATAAAAACACAGCTGAGACGAATTTTGGAATGCAAAATTATTCGAAATCCAGTTTTAAACTCAAAATTGTTCATCCTTATGATATGTTATTAACAACATAGTAGACTATTACCAGCATAATAGATGGGAAGTGGTGATGACGAGATGCGATATCATTTAGTCCGATAGTAAACTAAGTTATCGTCTTCATTTTTCCTCTTAGAATGATAAACAACTGTTGTAGAGATTCAGTTTTAGACGATGAAGTCTTGATGAATTTTGGGCAGCTTTCTGATGTTTATACTACTGTCAGGTTTTACAATCTTTACTTAAAGATCTGTTCGAAATGCGCTCCAAGAATGCAAACCTCAGAACAGATAAATAAAAATAATAAGCTTCTTAGTATTTCTGGTAATTTTACTTTCAAACATTTATATTTTTTCCTAAATTAAAAACATAAATAGCAATTTTTTAAGTAAGAAAGATGAGAAAGCTTTAATATCCCATTTTTATAATTCATTACAATCAGTATTATCACGTTTTTAAATTTTTCTGCAAATATTAATTTTTCTTATTTGCCTACTTAATGCTACGCTTCATATAATTTAAAATTAAAAACAACATAAAAAAGTACCTGTATGTTGGCGGAGGATTTCCTTGCGCCACGCAAGGCAATTGCGCAAAGGAGCCTTCTTCTGTTCGAACTTGCGGCTGGCTGAAAGTGACTCTGGGTAAAGTTGAAGAATGCTGCTCTGAAAAGAAAAATAATGTCAATATAACCAAAATATTCATATTAATACTGAATAATTGCTTTGAATAAAGTACAGTAGAAAAAACCTAGTTTAGAATGAAATTAACAAATAAATAACTTAGTTTGAATATTTTGGCATATATTTTTTAACACACCCGCAGTCGAATCAAACCGTTAATTATACAGAAAAAATTACTCTCAGGAAAGGAAATCTCCCTTTTGCAGGCAACAAATAATAAATAATGGTTGAATTATTAAGCTAAATATGCTCGACATAGTTAATCGCAGTATCCTCTTTGACAGTAAGCAAAAAAAAAAAAAAATAAATAAAATAAAATACTAGTCGCAAAAAAGGAAAAAAAATCCTGAAAAGGAAAGAATGGTAGGAAAAAAAAATCAAGCTAAAATAGTAAATAATATAAAAACTGCATTATTATTTTAAAAGAAGAACTCAAATTACTTATTATTTTCAAAATTTCTGCAGACCTTTTTATATTTTATTAACATAGCGAAATTAAGTAAAGACCAAAAGTGAACTTCGGTCGGTGCTGATGAGGATAAACGAATTTGCTTGTCCATACATCATAACTATTGAATAAATCCTTTCTTTCTAAATACTTTTTGCATTTGATATTAAGGATATAGTATATTAAGTACACTGCTGGCCATCCAAATTGCAACACCAAGAAAGACAAACGATATCACAACAAAATTTAGTAGATAACATGTTGACCAAGTATCAAATGATTAAATTTATAGACTTCTGTGAAGTGTGGTTCCTTCCAGAATCCAGAGTAGCCGCTATTGTTGTCCTTCCAGAATCTGTAGCCCAGAGTAGCCACCATTGTTGGAGATCACCGCTGCCACACGCCTCGGCATTGATTCAAAGAGATTTTGGGTGTGTTCTTGGGGTACAGCAGACAAAGCAGCTTCCACACGTTGCCAAAGTCGATCCTGTGTGGCAGCTTGGGATGTAATCTGTGTCAATCGTTCAGCAACCATGGACCACATGCTTTCTATCGGCGAAAGATCCGGAGAGCGAGCGGGCCAGAGAAGCAATTCAATCTGGCGATTGACGAATAACCCTTGGACAATGCGTGCCACATGTGGTCGCGCATTATCCTGTTGAAATATGGCTGTGGGCAAGCCCTGAAGGTAAGGGAGGACACCTCGCTCCAATACCTCGGATATGTAGCGCTGGCTGTTTAAAGTACCGGTGATGTGTATTAGAGGACTGTGCGAGTGATATCCAATACCGCCCCATACCATAATACCCTCTGCAGGACCAGTGTGGCGGTGCATAACGCATCTGTTCAGCGTCCTCTCTCCACGGTGTCTCCAGACTTGAATCCGACCATCATGGTGTTGCAGACAGAAGCGTGACTCGTCAGTCAAGACAATTTCCTTCTATTCTGCTATCAACATTCTTCGTTCATCGCACCATTGGCGGCGGAGACGTCTGTGACTCTGCGTCAAGGATAGACGAAGCAATGAACATCTTGCGGACAGACCACTCTGCTGTAAACGGCATCGAATGATACGCGCAGACACTGGATGATGCGTTACAAACTGAATGTACTGTGCTATGGTTCGTGATGTGGCTGAGCCATCCGTCACTGCCATGCGCACAATGTTCCTGTCATCACGTGAAGTGGTGCACTGAGGTGAATGCGATCGAACACGTCGGTTCGTCGTACCCTCCTGCATCCAGCGGTCCCATATCCACATTACATTTGTTTGGTTTCCAACACGACTACCGATTTCCCTGAAAGTAATCCACAACTCTCGGTAGGCCACTATCCTTCCTCTGTCGAACTCGAATACTTGATCAAATGGTGATCGTTGTTTACTACGAGGCGGCATAATTGATCGTTTTATTGAAAAACCTACAAGAAAAACACAATTGCCGAACTTGAAATCGTCGAAAACTCCAAGCCTTAATTAGCGCTTTGAAGTGGCGCCACAGGCGCGCGTGATGTGCTTCTGTGCTGAAATTCTAATCATTTGCATATCTCACATCCGCTAATGTTGTAAATTTCATGTTATTTGCATGTTTTCTTCAGGATGTTGCATTTACGGTGGCCAGCAGTGTATTCCTATAAATAGAAGCTACAAAAATGTCAGTGTTTTGTTATATTTAACTAGTCGTCTTTCAGACTGTTATGTTTAATCCAAAGGAATATTAGCCCAAAAGGGCTATCAGTCTGAAAATGGCGTTTCGCGTCGTTCGCTATAAACTGCATATCATTTTAAATTGTTACCACCAAATATTATCGTTTTGTATTATATTTAAAGGAATTAAACAATGAAGAATCTTCATGAATATAGGGATGTTTCTCGCATTGTGAAAAAACGACGGTACCTACAGCCATCAAATTAAGAATAACACAATCCTAGATCCGAACATAGGCACCCGGAAACCCAAATTTCGATTTTTTTTTATTATCTATTTCATGTTTGGTAAAACCGTAACGAATTTCTAATTAACAAACTCAATGATTTCAAAGCGAGCAATGACAACACTGTACGGGAAAAAATAATCTCCAGTGCGCGGAACTGTCTATCGGAAATTCTAAAGATATGATGTTTATAAATATTTTGTGACACCGCTTCAATTGAATTTTATATGTAAGTACATGATACTTAATAAATAAAGGTGACACACAAAACGTTAAGAAAACGCCCCTCTGGGCGTAATATAAAATATGAGAGCTTTCATTTTTTTTTCCATTTTCAGCTTATTTGCATTTAAATAAACTAATTTGAAATAATTCTTCAACAATCGTTCTGATTTTCATAAATTTGGCAGAATGTTGACAACACCTCAAATTTTAGAATTTTAGCATATTTTATATATGAGTTGATCAATTTCAGTTCGTCTTAATATATAATACTTATCAGATTAACTCTGACAATGGTTAAACGGCTTGCTATATAACGCAATTTACATTCCTTTAGGATTGCTAATGTAAAAGTTGCAAGAATTAGCAGATATTATAAAAGAAAATTTATAATGGTATTTTATCTGACATTGCTTTTTTAATTACTTACACATATATCTTTTATGGTCATACCATATATTTAGATTATTTGCATTATTACATTACTAGGTTAGCATTTATTGTATTCATTGATCCGTAGTGTGGTCACAAATAAAGCCTGTTTGATTTTTTTTCAGCTGTCTTACTTATATCTACTATTTCTATATTACTTTCCTGTATGATGTCTGCAAACTTCACGACTTACGTGCGTATTTGTGTATATTTAATTATGGAGTCAATAAATCTTTTGTGAATCGTTTATTTAAGAAATGTTAAACAGAAGACTCTTAAATTATGCAAATATACAGGAACGTTCCTTGAATACTTTTGCGGAAAAGTGTTTCTTTTTTAAGAGTTCCATATTGTGGTATTGAATGTTTTTCAGTATTAAACAAAATATAGAAAAAGCCTTTGCTTTCGGCAATGCAGCTAAATAGCAGAGCATTTTCTCGTTTACATTTTTCGTAGCATAAACAATAAGAAAGGAAAAATATGTTTCGTCGATGTAATTTTGCTTGGTTTCGACATAGTGAGGCTGTTATATTGTCACCAATGAGAGAAAAATAAATAAATGTTTGCTTTTCTTAATCTAAAGCATACAGAAAGCAAAATAATGTTTTCCCTATACAAGAAAAAAAAAATTAAAGCTTAAGAACTCAAATTGCTGTCTTCAAGATCATGGCAAATTTTAATAAATAGTAGACTCAAAAGCATCTTAACATATTATTGATTAAGACTTCAACCAGGAAAAACAAGTTTCTGGAGATCTTTTAAGTGAAAATTCCGTACATTTTCAAACTATTCAGTTAAATTAAATTTTTTGCAGTTTTTAATCAAAACGATTTTTTACTTTAATCTTTTATTAGAGCTTCTGTTATTGCCATCTTTATGCAGAGTAAAAAAATAGGAAACGTATTAAAAATTAAATTGATGAAATTATCCATCGATTTTAATCAAAAGAATTCTTTTTTTAATTTGATCTTACAGTTATTAATTGATTACATTAAATTGTCATACATAAAATGTCTGTTATTTATTAATCCATAATTTGTATATTTTGTTCAAACCAAATGCTTAGTAGCGAAACCGATGTTATGACATTACTAAGATAAATGTTCAAGACTTGTTTCTCCCTTTTTTGGGGAAAAGAGGACCAAACCTTGAATTTGAGTTGAAATGGTATGCTAGAAATTCTTTTATGTAATTACTTTGTTTAAGAATGATGCGTATTTTTATTCTGCTTAAAAAAAATACAGAATTGAATATATTTTATGTCTCTTATTAATTCAAAGGAATAGTAACAGTGTTATCTAGTTATTTTATTTATGTCTTGATTTCCAGATATTAAATAAAGTTTAGGCAGTGTTAAAATATCTGTCAAAATAACGTCTTGATTAATGTAAAAATGCAAATGAATATTAAATTCACTTACATTTTTACGTTAATCAGAAGCTTTTTAAGTGAAATATGGAAACTCCGTGAATAATAAAGACGGTATTTTGGAAGTAAAATGTTCTATGCTGATTGTAAGAATATGCCTTAAATAAAGATGTTCAGATTGAAACTGACGATTACAAAGAACATTGAAAAATTATACTAAATTTGCGGAAGAAAACAAACAATGTCAAATTAAACTTGTTGCAAAGAAGAGTATAACTTCAAATTCAATAACTTTTTACCTTTGAAATTCAAATGCCATCTTGGAAAACTAGGATAGTTTGGGGAGAAAAAAAGGGAAAGTATGAAATAACAACAAAAGTATGCTCAAAAACGAAGTCAAACTTTACCGAAATCTTGTATCATGTGTGACTTCGGAAAGAAATAATTTTCTATTCATAATACTGTACGAGGATAGAAGCTTTTCTGCAATCAGAATTCAGAAATTTATGTGCTTTTGACATAAACAGGTCTTCGATGTAAGTTTAAATACCTTTTACTATTTTCACAATACATTTATTAAATTGGTGTTTCGGCTTCCCATTTTCGAATCCAATTTGTAGCTTAGAATGGATCCGATATATTTAAGTATGTATTCAGTATCATTACTTCCCCAGTAATTTCTGACTTTTAAAAATAACAAAAGAAAATATATGGTTGAAATTTTATTTTCTGATTTTCATGGCCCACCAACGGTCGAGCGGTAAGTCGCTGAACACTGGTAGTTCGGTCCGAGGTTCCCGCGAACGGGCTGGCTGCATGGGCGATTTCGTGGTTTTCCCCCATATGTAACGTGTATACGAGCGAGCTTCCCGTGGAAAGTCCTCTACTAAGGCATCCCTCCTCTTATGCAGATAGCCCTAGTGTGCATAATCAATCGTAATTAAATAAATCAAACCAATCTGATTTTCATGCACACTTGCACAGGATCTGGTTATTTTTCCTAGTCTTCGATTTAAAATCCTTACAATGCTGAATGGATTTGAAAACAGTATACTGCAGAAATTTAGATCTTCTATTAAGTTTACACATTTCGGTTATTTTTGGTTTGAAAGACGTAACTTATTCTTTATGTTTTTTTCTAGTTATAGTGCGTGAATTTTGATGTATTAGGTAATGCAATACAAATTTATTTATTAGGCGAATTGGTTGGTTACACACTCATTAAAATATTTACATGATTTTGATTATGCTGTGCTTTGTTTCAAATTATTCAAGCAATTATTCCACAAAAAATCTCAAAATGTGTTTGACAGATGCCAGCGACACGAGTGTAATGAATGGTATGTTTTTCAAAAAGTTTTCCAATTTTTTCCTATACAGTGCTCAGAGTTTGTGTTTAAATTTATCGATTATGGTAAAATATGTGAATATTACCTGCCTAAGGGGTTTTAGCTTTCTTACGGTAAAGTTTTCTTATAAGAAGGGGTCTTTAAGAAAATAAGCTAGTACTGACAAAACATATGAGGAAAATCAAAAGAAACATCATACATTCATGCTTCGAACCCGAATTAAGATGCTCAATGTAATTTAGTTCTTGACTCTTTCATAAGAGTTTTCAAAATTATGATTATTTTATTCGGTTATTCGAACGTGTTTAAGGATTATTTATATTTTATATTCATTTGTGTTAATTTATCTCATTTTAAATCGTGATAATCTTCTTTGTGAGCGTATTGTTTCTAATTAGTCCATCCACATGCAAATTAACTGTGATTTAAATTAAGACAAAATACCAACTATCTGTTGCTTAAAAAGTGAAAGCAAAGACTTTACATTTGATTATATTGCGAGAAATGAATTATGAAATACATCTGTTATATGATTTTTTCTTGCTTGTGTTATTAAAAATTTAAAGTTGAAATGAAATACTTAAATTTGGGAAATAAAGCTTGATTGAAACAATGAGTGGTGGGCTCGATAGTAAATACTCCACCTGTAAAATGCTTTTTCTTTTCTTTTTAATAATCAATTATTTGGGATCCTCTTAATAGCGAAACGTCCTGCATGTAATGTTGCTTATAAAATTCCTTAGGCACAATGTCGTTACATTCATTTACTATCTGTAAAAATTAATAATGAAATTATTTTGTGCATTGCAATATAGCATCAAATAAAAAAAAAAAAAAGCTATCTTATAGTCTAGTGTTTATTTTTCCGATATATATAATTAGATTCTAAATTTTGATCACCAAAGTTAAAACTTGAGGAATATTTAAATAAAGGATATGCAAGTATATGCATAACATGCCACTGAAAGAATAAAGGGAAAATATAAATTTTTTGACAGCGAAATATAATACAAAAGTCTGAAAGACGTATATTTGTGATGCAAGCATACATAATAATTCTATGATGCTTGCATTTGCCTTATTTATTAGCCGAAAATGTGCTATTAGTATCGAAATGGGATTTAGCGTTCATTCATTATAAACGGCGCATTATTTTTATTGTTATCACCTAATATTATCGAGCTGTATTATTTTTAAAGACATTAAATAATGAGGAATCTGCATGTATGTGTGTCCCTAGCTCTGTAAACAAATGACGGTACCTAGTGTCATCAAATTATGAATAACGTAGTCCTCCACCCGAACATGCGCCCCTGGAACCCGAATTGGGAATTTCGAAATTGTTTAATTATTTGTTTCATATTTTGTAAAACTTTAATAATTTTTTTATTAATGAACTCAACGATTTGAAAGCGAGCAGTGCTAACACTATTCGAAATGAAACATTTTTATTGCAGGAGCGCCAGACTGTTTCCTTTCGGAAAAATTTCGGATATTTATCTTTTAGTTTAATTAATAAACTTGGATCTATGACAGCAACGCGTTGCCACTGTCAAAAATAAAATATGTACATGTTCCATGTGCCAGCGTGTTGCCATTCAGTAACGCCAAGGTATTTTCAGATTTAATCTGGAAATTTATAGAGTAATAAGCTAAGGAATTTAAAAATGATAAACGCAGTTCTTAAGAATAATACTTTTCGCTACTTTTTTAATGTTATTGAGTTAAAAAACATGTATTAAAATCATGAAATGTCTAATTAAAAATATCTTTCTTTCTTTAAAGCAACGGCAGGGCAGCCGATCCATTGAGGAAGTTAGCATATTGGCCAGATAGCCCCGTTGGCTGAATTAACTTTTCTACAAAAGTTCCTGGATTGCAGACGCCCCAGTCCTATGTTTCGTGAAGGAGCAAGTAAACTAATATGTTTTAATTCTTTTCAAAAGTCGATTCTTTTGTGCAAGATGAGTGCTGGACAAGGTCTGAGAGTGCAAAATAAGCGCTGGACGAGTCAATGGTTCAGCGATTGAAGACGGGGCAATGTGGGTGAGGAGAACAATTTCACTTTCCATATGTACGAAGCTAGAAATAGATGAATATAACGAAAATACTGTTAATCGGCTTCCACAATGTGAACAATTAAAGAGTTGTGTAGATAGTTATAATACAAGTAAAAGTATAACTGAGTTATATTAATGTACTTAGCCCAATTTGCTATGTATTGCATTAAGTGTAACAATAAATCCGCTCAACCGGTATAGAGGTTATCTTCGTTGACTGCCGTCTGAAGAGCTCGGGTTCGAATCCTGGAGAAGGCATGGATGTTTTTAAATGTACAGTGTCGGTGAGGCATGGCGGCCTCGGACCCGTCCCCCCGGGGCGCTCTCCATCAAAAGTGGGGCTGAACTGAGCCAAATCGCACTGTCTCTTGTTAGGTTCTCAAGGTTGTTGCAAACGGGATGCGTAATCTTGCGCTCCTTGCCACGAGGAATTTCGTGGGCTTAGGCTGACCAAAGAATTATTCTTTGGGCATCAGACAGGTGAGCATAAACAACAACAACGTAAACATTTAACAGATATATATATATATATATACATAATAAGTAAAAAAAAAATTAATCATGAGAAAAAAAAAGAAATGACACAAAAGGAAATAAAATGAACAAAAAACGTTAACTTAAATACATAAAAAGAAAGTACAGAAAATAAAGGGGTTGTGTGTTCGACGAGGGTGGCAGCTGAAAGTTACTGCAGCCTGTTTTAGGTGTTATGACGCAATCCCGCTTCGTTTCAAAACATAGCGATTTTCCTAAGTAACTTCAGCTCATGCACGGATATGCTCATCTGCTGCTTGTCTAACGCGATGTTCTGGAGCTGGACACATTAAAATCATTATACACTTTTCCTTTTTATGTTAACTACTTAAGGCGTCTCGCCACTCAATCGGCTAAGTTTAAAGAACTAATATAGCAAATATAAAATTTTGTATGACAAGCTCTAACACTCGATAGGGAAGTCTAAAGCTATGCTGTTTTTAAAGGTTTTATAAATTTGCTGTCGAAGTGAATGTTATGCTGCATAAGTGCAAAGAGCGGGGTATTTAATAAATACGTAAAGTCATAAAACATTCATAACGGAAATGGGTTAGCAGGGCGTGAATACAAGAGCAGACTGGTAAACTGCGAACTCGGTGAAAGAGTAAAAAACATTAACAAACTCTTTTTGCCGAAAGTTAAAATCTGAAACCTTTCAGATAATTATTATTATTGGCTTATGACACATGCAGAATTTTTTTTCAACAGAAGGTGACATGAAATATTGACTATGCGCTGTCTGGGATCAAAACCGCGGATCTTCCGACTGCTAGCCGTATGTACTACCAATTGCTTTAGGAGAGCGCTCACGGAGGGTGGCAATACCTTTCCCTACTAACAGGATGATTGGAGAGAAAGGAACGAGATTAAGTAAACTAAATCCAGGTGATAATAGATAATCGTCAATCACATTTTAATCGAGCACCACTGTAGAGCTGCTATTAGCTATTCGGTGCGTGAATCATAAAAAAAAAATCAAGTATTTCTTGACCGGATATTCGAACTATAGGTCTTTGTCATTAAGTCAAAAGTGTTGTACGTTTTACCCAAGAGTACGCATGGATAAAGGCAGTAAATCTTTACATTCTTCCGACTTAAACGGTGACAGAATAGATAAAGTAAACCTGTTATGTTAAACGAAGTTGATGGTGAATTATCGTCCACCAAATTTCAGTACTGTAGAGTCTACTAAGCTTTTTTTTAAAACCCAAGGACATGTTAAATCAACTATACCTTTGCCGGGATTCAAGCCACCGATCTCCCGATACTAACCGGGAGGGCCACCAGCTACACCACGACAGCACGTGGGGAAGGGAGGCGATAAATCTTCATGTAAGTGTACTAAATACCATATTTTCATGCATTTATATTGATATTCTAAGATATATTTCGTTTACAAATCGATTGGTGTTTTGCACATACCGACTGACCTCTGATATATTTAGAGGTTTAAAATACTCATATGGTCCACAGTTACAGCACACTTTAATTTATTGTAATAATTAATAAAATATGCAGCACAGAGTAGCAATGATTTTAGAAAAAAATGTTTTCATTTCATCTGTCTCAGAATTGATGTCCTACTTCCAAATTAAAAGCAGAGAACTTTGCATCAGTATATTCTTAGGTACTAAAAAGAATAAGTTTAAACATGCTCCGCGAACACATTAATTTTGAAAAATGGAAAAATTATGGTTGCAAACTCACGACAGCCGCGATGCGTGACAAATGGTTAAAGCTTAGTTCAAGGCGTTCGTTCATCAAAACAAAGTCGAACGAACCTTTTCCATTACCAGAATCTTAAATCTTACAACGCGCCGTAAACCTCTCTCACACAAAGCAGGTTTTTAACATCTTAGTTTATCTCAAGGGAAATCATCCATACGAGCGTCGACGCGAAACCACGCCCACGAGTCCACGCTTCACGTTATGCTTTTCAATTAGCCAGAACGTAAGACAAAAACTGCAATTGATTTTCTACTTTTGAAAATAAACTGCTACTCTTGTAAATTACGCCCGTAAGAGCGAGATTAAAATAGGGATGAAAAAGAAAATTTCTTAATCTAGCTCCATTTTGGAGATGAACAGCTAAAATAACTAATGGGAAAAAAGTACTGGAAGGCACCTGTCCAACCTCTTTTTCGTTAATGACCAGAAGGAAAAGTAAGCTGCTGAGTACTATCTACAAATGACCGGGTTTAATCACATGCTACCCATACCTGTCATTTTCTGGAGCGAAACATCATTTTGAGAACTGCAATTAAGTGCTATTGCCTTAACAATTCCAATCAATATGCAAATATGTTGCACACATCAAACGAGTGCACTTTTTCTCTCTTCTGTCTTCAATCTGATGCTCTGTGTTTATCTTGAATCTATAACTATTTGAGGTGAACCTAATATTAGAGAAATACTCCTACCTTTCGATAACGCAAGTAGAGTAAATTAGAAAATATAATCTTGACTCTGCTTCTGGATATAGCAATGGGAGATATAAATACACGGAACGCATATCTCCACTTCAATCATTTATTTAATCTTTGATTAGAGAGAATCTATATATGCGTGTTTGCATGCTGTTATGTACTTGTGTGCATGATGTGGTTCCGATAAATTTTGGAAACAGAAATGGAGTTATTTGTTTTGATGGCATCACGCTTCCCATTGCCATTTACACGGATGGCAAGACCAAATTACATGGGAATTATCTCTATTTCTAGCGCATTATTAAGAGAATGCACGAAAAGAATATAATTAGACTACGGTTTATTGTAAGCGAGTCTTGTATAGACACCTTTTGGTTTTATGAGATGTACAGGGCGTGTTTCTTGAACATCAAAATATCGAAAACTGATTGCTAGAATTAGGACTACCATTTGCGGCTTAATTGCAAGGTAGCAAATATTCTGAATTATCGGCATTTTCAGTTTCATTATTCTTCTTAAAGTGAAGAATTAAAATGAGCATTTGGTTCTTTAAATGAAACATTGGAATTATCCAAGTATTTCTGTGGCTGGCAGAAATTTAAAAGAATTAAAATAGTTGACACTGAATATTCCATACCGCTCCTAGAAGATCTTCCAAAATAATAAAATATTTAACATTAACCCATATTGTTCCGCAGAAGATATCCTGCAATAATTGATAAAATTAAATATCAGTAGTTTGTGTCTTTGACTGTGTTTATTAACTCGGAGATGTTTTTCGATTTTCGTTATATTAGTTTATTATCTCACTTACTATAGAAATTTGGGTAACGCACGATCTTATTCTCTCGTATACAACAAATTAAATTCTTCTCCCCCTCTATGGTTGCTCTTATAACTTGAGAATTGGAAGATGAAAATACGCGATCTACTCCATTTTTCAGATAATGATTTAAAGGAAGAACTTACAAAATAATAATAAAAAATAAAAAAAAGAAACATGAAGAGATGAAGACACACACAAATAATGCAACAAGAGAACAAAGCACACACAAATGATGCAACAGAAAATATTTTAAAAGGTTTATTACAGTTACTATTTTCACGTAACGTTTTTTAATTCCGTAGAAATGGTCGCATTTATACATTTGAGTGCGTATATAAAACAACGCATTTTTCTGCTACGTAATTAAAATATAAACATACTTGTTAATAATTGTAAAGAAAAGCCAAAAAAAAATTTTTTTTAAGATCTAAAAAAATAAGAGATGAGTAATAAGAGATCTTAATTTCTTGGGAAGGAAACCTAAAACTTAGTGATTGAATTCCTAAGCTGTGTACCTTTTTTACAGTTGCAATCGGACGCACCAAACTTATATATATTATAAATTTACAAGTTTAAATGGTGCTAAGTTTAACGACGTCGCCATTTGTTTACATTCGAAACTTAGAGAATATAAATTGAATCAGTTACTTCACCAACTACAGTGTCTTTTTGCGGAGTGGAACTAAAAGTAAACTTTCAGTTTTGTGCACCGAAAAATCTGTCTCCTTCTTCACCAGCAGGCCGAATTGCTTATGTTTTTCAGTATTTTATAATTTTTATTGGAGATTATTTGAATTTTTGTTTGTTTCGCCACGAAGTGAGAACTGAACTAATTGAATGAGAAATGGATCTCCAATGAAATTCGAGAGAATAAATTTAAATCAAATGCAACGAAAAATTTATATAACTTAATGGACCTTACAAGGAAGTCGTGTGGTGTCCACATCAGATGTTTTTTTCTCAGCTGAAAGCTGGAAATGTGTCTCAGTGGCCTTTGGAATGGGCTTAAATTCGTTTTTGTTTCGGAGGGGCTTGGAACTACGAATGTGCCTCTTGGCAGCTTTCTCAGAGGTCAGATATTAGAAGAATGTTCGGAATGTCGTTGGCGAGAAATGATTTTTATATATTTGTAACATGTCTCAGTTTAACATTATTCCCTCAACTGTCCTTTCTTAAGCGTCTAGAACAGTAACTTAGTTAAATACTTTTTACTGATGATTCCAGCAGATCGCATACTTTTACTTAAATTAGCTTCTAGCTTTGAATCATTAAAATATTTGGATGTATGTACGCAGCCTCTTTAGTATGCTA
This sequence comes from Stegodyphus dumicola, assembly GCF_010614865.2. Taxonomy (NCBI): domain Eukaryota; kingdom Metazoa; phylum Arthropoda; class Arachnida; order Araneae; family Eresidae; genus Stegodyphus; species Stegodyphus dumicola. The sequence goes on from NW_023313360.1 coordinate 101,217, forward strand.
TTATTCTTTTCAAAAGAACGTTTTGTAAGATTCTCGAGTAATTTTTGAATTTTCGGTAGGAACAATACTTTAATATAAAAATTTACATAAAAATTTTAATGCAATAGCAAATTTATATCTATATTTTGAACTTGCACTCAGATCAGTGAAGAACACTGCGGGGAGAAAATTTTACATCCTTTGCCGAAATATCCAAGAGAGTTGACCAGATACCCACTCAGCATTGTGAAGGTTGAGAGCTTAAACATTGATTAACCGTGCTCGACTGGAAATTTGATTAACCTCGTCAACTGCTCAACTAGACAACTTGTCAAATGGACCCACTGGTCGTTTGTTAAACATATAAAGTAATAGAAACGTGTACACACATACAACATATACAATATATAAAGATGGAAAGAAGACTTGATGTAATTTTCTTTTGTTCGTTTGTTCTTTACAAATGTAGACAAGACATTGGTAATCAGGTTCATCGTAAATGAAACATCTTGTTTCTTTATTTCGTAAAGTTGCAAAGAAGAGATGCTTTTTTATTTTGCCAAGTTTCAGTATGTGCCAAATAGCGTTTTGGGAGAAAGATTTTCTACTAAAAAAATTGTTCTAAGCATAAACTTTGGCTTTATTGATATTACGCTTATAAATGACTTCTTCTTTTCTGTAAATGATGAGTAGTCTGTTTCTCTCCGACTCATTCTAAGTCTTACACTGATATCTTCGCCTAAACGCCCTTATCGTTTTCCTTTGAATAATTAATTCATTTGTACAGCAAAGATTTGACTTAGGTTTTGGAAATTTTATTTGTAATTTTTGTATTATTCTACAGGTTCCTCAGTTACCTGTGTAATTAATTTGTCTATTTGATTTTCTGTATGTAAATTTCCAGAATATTGGAAGTCAGTAAATAGACTTTCCGGAGCTATCCATTCGGTCCGATATAGTTTCATTCTCTGCCTATTATTTTGCAAAATTAAGACATTGTCTACTTCGAATGAAATGGTCCGATAGTCACTTAAACTAATATTATCTTCCACCTTCCAGTTACTAATACATAAATCCCGAGAGATTTTTACCATAGTGAGACCTATCCATGACTTTCCTCGAATAGCAATGCATGTGGCTAGACTATTGGGGTCATTGTACAAAGTAAAACCTGAAACAGCTAAAACATCACATATTTAAATCCCTCTGAGATTTGTTAATTCAATAGAAAACAATGATTCTACTGGTTTACGTTTAAAAAAATTTAGGTTATTTGTTAAAAAAATTTATCAATCATCTGCCCATCATGGTGTAATCGAACTAGTTTAAATATCTCCATAATTTTATACCACCATACTGGGAATGAAAACAGATAAATCTAAAATATACAGCTAATTATATTATACCCAATTTATAATTTCCCAGGGACTGGAACATCAAGAACACTACACTAATGGCTATTAATAACATTATGTATTCGATTACTACGAAAGTTTTATAAAGCTGCGAGGTAAAAAGGAGCATCTCGATTGAGGAGTAAAAATCTACATGCACTCTTTTTAAAAGAACTTTCTGTCATTGCAATTCATTATTTTCCAAAAGGTATTTATAAATCTCAAATTTTTACCTAAATTTCCTTAATGACAAAATGAGAAAATTGCTAGGTGAAAAATTTAATATACTATCCAAATTAAAGCTCTTCTATTCAAAGACTTCACTTTTGATACTCTTAGGTCGCAACTATGGTCAGTATTCGCTATGTATTACAAAGCCCCCTACAGACAAAAAATTAAGGGTATTATTTAACTACAGGAAACTCTCGATTGACATTTACGCATACCTCACTTCATAATTTAAATTAATTTCATTTTACTAAATGTTTTAAATCCTTTCGGTTTATTTGAATCCCTTTACTTTCAATACAGTTTTTATTCTTCTAACCAAATACAAAAATATTTTAAAAGACAGTTATTAACACGTTTTGGAGTTTCCAAAAAAATTAGTTATGTCATAATTACGAAATCTGACACTTTGTATATCCGTAAAAGTTAATAACCATTCTATTAGCTTAATTATTGTTTGATTAGGAAACGCACACTTTGGTATCCATCAAAAGATATCCATATTACACATGGGGAAAACTACGAAAACGCTAGCCCATTCCCAGGAATTCGAATCCCGGACCGAATTACCAGTGTTCAGTGAGTTCTATCGGTCTGCCGCGGTGAGACATAACTATTTTATTACAAAACAATGGCTCGGATGGCAAAAAACAAGCGTGATATTTAATTTTAAAATTTCAGATTATATTCAGGGATCGTACACAAATTGAAGAGTGAAATATTTGCATTTGTACGCAACTAAAAATGGTACACCAGTTTACAAAAAGATTTATCGTGGTACTAGATGAAAAACGAGGATTACTATGTGGATTATAGAGAAACGAACTGATCTCTAAAATTTTTGTTTTCCCCAAAAGGTATCTTATTTACAATATCTTAGAGATTTTGTGCCTCAAAAAATATTCGCAGGCATTGGCATATTGCCAAATCGTAACAACATCTGCAAAATTTAAAAATGGATAACTAATAATAATTGAGTGATTGTTTTGCATGGCTATTATCATTCTAAAATAATAAACTGCATGAGAATATTTCAAATCATTACTTTAGATAAATTCTCCTTCGGCATGCCATATGTAGCAAGAATGTTCGACTGCAGTAATAACCCTAAAGAATATCACTGAAGGAAATCTTTAAGGTAGGAGGCTGGAAACATCAAATTATTATAATTTATTTTAAACTGACCACTTAAAGGCAATTTCGAAAACGGCGATAAAAAATCTGGAATTCTGAAATTAAATATTTAGGTCAATTTGTGTTTTATTTATTTAATACGTTCCCCGCCGTTAGGCACTACAAGGCAGGGGAAGAATGCCCCATGGAGGACGTTTTAAGGCAAACTGGCTCGTATCCACATTATACATGAGGAAAACAACGAAAATGTCCATGCAATAAGCCCGTTCGCCGAGATTACCACTCCGGACGGAACTAGTAGTTTTCAGCAGCTTTAACCGCTTGGCCTCTGGTCGGCCTTCGATCAAATTTTGTTGCACAGAATTCAAATATTTTGTGTATGAATATTAGGCAAAGTAGTAACTTTTTTTGTCGTAGATTTTAATCAGGAGTCTATTTCCAAAGCAAACAGGTACAGGTTCTTATTCATCAAGAGGAAAGAACTCTGCAGATTTCTATAGATCTTTTTGCAGAATCTGCAGATTTCCTTAGGGAAACGTCTTTGTTCCCGATGAAGAGGAACTTGCACTTGTTTGCTTTCGAAATCCATAGAATCTTGACCAAAATTTACGACAAGCACAAGGTTGTTGCTTTGCTTATTTTTATGCTTTACTTTGGGGGGTTTCATTTCTATCTTGAGTTTGTGTATTATTGGTTAAAATGAGCATAAACTTTCATTAAAATATATTATAGCACGGAAGAACTCATAAAAAGTTGATATTTTTTTTTTTTTTTTTAATATCATAATTATTGGAATATATAATATTTGGGGAATATCATATAATTTTGGGGATAATATAATCCATAGCAGCTTGACCAAAATTTACGACAAGCACAAGGTTGTTGCTTTGCTTATTTTTATGCTTTACTTTGGGGTGTTTCCTTTCTATCTTGAGTTTGTGTATTATTGCTTAAAATGAGCATAAACTTTCATTAAATATAATTATAGGCACCGGAAGAACTCATAAAAAGTTAGATATTTTCTTTTTTTTTTTTGTATTTTGGGGAATATCATATAATATATTGGAATATCATATAATATTTGGGGAATATCATATAATTTTGGGGAATATCATATAATCCATAGAATCTTGACCAAAATTTACGACAAGCACAAGGTTGTTGCTTTGCTATTTAGCTTTCTTTGGTTTTCATTCTATCTTGAGTTTGTGTATTATTGCTTAAAATGAGCATAAACTTTCATTAAATATAATTATAGGCACCGGAAGAACTCATAAAAAGTTAGATATTTTCTTTTTTTTTTTTTGTATTTTGGGGAATATCATATAATAATATGGGAATATCATATAATTTTGGGGAATATCATATAATCCATAGAATCTTGACCAAAATTTACGACAAGCACAAGGTTGTTGCTTTGCTTATTTTTATGCTTTACTTTGGGGTGTTTCATTTCTATCTTGAGTTTGTGTATTATTGCTTAAAATGAGCATAACTTCATAAAATAATTATAGGCACCGGAAGAACTCATAAAAAGTTAGATATTTTTTTTTTTTTTCTTTTTTTTGTATTTTGGGGAATATCATATGCATATCGTTGCAAAATTAGTTAATGAAATCTTATAAGTATGAGAGCTAGGAAACTTTAAATTATCTGAAATACATGAATTTACTTTCCTAAAGTGTTCTTCTACATCCACATGCTAACAAATGTAAAATATTTTCAGATGCTTCTTCACGTCAAATAGATATATATTTAAAAGAAACATTTCGAACATAAAATAAATAGAATTTATAATAGCGATGTTTTTGGAATTATTCAGAGTTTGGTATATAAAAAAATCAATTAAAATTTTTACAAACGATTCTTACAAAACTGACTTTTTATTTAATGAGTAATTTTCAAGAAATAAAGCGGAATAGTTGGGAAATATTAAAGCACTGTTATCCGTTATTTTGAACTCAGCAAACGAGATAATATAAATTAAAAGGAGTTTCAACTGTAACAACATACGTGAAGCGATATACACATTTTTGCTTTAATACAGCTAAGCATCGACAACTGCACTTGAAGACAGCAGAATAAAATTTCGAAATATAGAAAGTTTGAATTTACTGAAATTCACCTGTAACTTCGAAATGTTTAATTTAATGAAACTGTACACTATAAAATTGTCTGTGTAAAAGGATTAAAACTCTGAACCATATAGAAAATAAACTTTAACATATAGCAATTGCTTAATTTCAGAATTTTAAAAGAACAGAAACAAATACTTTATTGCCTTCGTAATCAATTGTAAATTAATTCGTAATTTTTAAAATAATAATAATATTTAAATTGAAATTTAAATCAGAATTTAATCTTCATCCATCGATTTTTATTATTTGAATTATTGATATAAGATTTTCCGTCTCTAGGTACCTTCGTGGTGTATGATTCTCACGTGGGGACGTAATTCAGCGGTCCGTGTTCATTCCGGCGAGGCGTTTGCTAATTTTTCATCTCTCCTTACAAAAAATCTTAATGTGTCTACAGATAATAGAGCTTCTCAGAGAAAACGATGATTCTAGATTTTAAAGACCTTATTCCCTGTACAGAACAATGTATGAGAAGAGCAATTACTTCTTTGTCAACTAAACTGAGTTATTAACTTAAGTCTGCATAATTTCACTTACTAAATATTTCACATAAATTCATTTGTGGAAGTTCCTGTAATCGCGAACATCAATGAAGAGATAGAAATGCTTCGGTATGGAGGGTATTAGAAAATATCTTGCAAAATCTGAAATTCGTCGCAAATCCGCTTTTACGGTAAGCCTATTAAAATGAGCTTGCCTGAAATTACATCAGGGAAAAGTAATGGTCCTGTCATTGTATTAATATAACAGACAACGCATTGATTATGTAGATTTATTAATTAATACTTTTAGAATTTATATTTTGATACAGTCATCTTTTATTGCAAATATTATATTGTTCCTGATCTCCATGAATCAATATTTGGCCTATTACTGCATGCAGTAGAATTACACCAATATAAATAAGAGTTACTTCAGTGAGTTCAGGTTATATTAAATATTTATGCATACAACTATCGGTATTTATAAGCTGATCTAACAGTTCTGTTAAGCTAGCTGAACGATTCGTACTCAACAGTTAATTATTTATACAAAAAGCAAAAATTTCAAATTATAGCAAAGCGTCATCTGCTTCACAGACGCTCATTTAATAATTCTTGTAAATCCTCACTTTAAAATCAAATCTACCTTAGTCGCATTAACTGAGAAAACTATAAACTATTATTTACATTTATTTTATTTCTTATTTCAAATAGATCATGTTATTTGTTAAGGGTTTCCCTGATATAAGAAAAAAAAAGTATAGCAATATGTATTCCTTTTTACCTCCTTGCACGAAGTAAAGGAAGTATTTTAATCGAGAAAAATTTCAGGTATCATGTTCAAAGGAAAATATGCATTTACACCATTCTCGAATCCATTTGAACGATTTTTTGTCTGACGTACGGACATAACAGGAGACACTTTTGTTTACAAAACTGATGGTAAAATGGATTTAAAGTACCTTGAGAAAAGATTGCTTTGTACCGTCTGAATGTCCCTATGTATGTACGTATGAATCTCCCACAACTCAAAAACAATTAGTCGAAGGACGTTGAAATTTTCTACATGGGGCTGCTATGACATCTAGTTATGCACCTAACGTTTTTGTTGACATCGGCAGCACCAGACTTATACACACCCTCTTACCCGGTCTGGGTGAGTATTTAGTTTTTCATTACTTTCCGTGTACGAAGTTGAGGAAGCATTGTAATCGCGAAAAATCCCGTGTATCATATTTCAAAGTAAATATCCATTTTGAATTATATGATCTTATAATTATATCATTCATTATATAATCTTGATCTAAACCTTCATATTATCATCTTTTTTAACGCTATCCAATCAGCTATCATCAGAATATGGTTTATTTCCGTTTTGCTAAGCTGATCGCTTACGATATATAATGAAGCCGTACGTCTCCCATTCTTTGCCAAAGAAATTACTTCTGAAGAAGAGGGATCTGTGTCTGATCTCCCTCGAAACGGATAAATTTTATTGAAATTCAAAACTAATATAGATTTTTTGCCCAATTTTAACCAAATCATACTGAAATCTATATTGTGTGATCAGTAATAAAAATATAATATTCACCATGTCTTACACAATTTTAACTGTTGTAAGCTTATAAATTTTAGGTATACATGTATAATATTTGGATTTCCTATTCAAAAAGGCTAACGCAGAATAAATTATTCATTTTTAGAGATTATAATTTTTTTTTTTTTTTTTTTTT